>JABTXL010005547.1:1833311-1910113 GCA_025134845.1 Neodon shergylaensis
CAGTCCCAATATAATCGTGTGAGTATGTCTTTCTGTGTGTGTCTCTGTGAGAGAGAGCATTAGATTCTGAATATATTATGCAATGTGGTATAGTTGTGCAATGAATATTATAAAATTCACTAGTAAAATGGATAGAGATGGAAACAGTCATTGTAAGGTAACCCAGACACAGAAAGACTGATGTAGCATGTTTTATATCATCTATGCAACAGGTTTTTAATATCCAAATAATGTGTTTCATTTGGAATACTCAGAGAGGTCGGGAAATTCCTAAAGGACCACAAGGAGGAACATTCAAGAGGAGACAGAATGTATTAGCATCAGGGACTAAAAGGGGAATTTCTTGGGGGTGTGGTACAGGCCACAGCATGTACAGCACCGAGGACAACTAAAGCACAGTATTAAAAATACAAATGGAGTGGAGGAATGGAAGACAGAGCAGAAAGGATGGGAAGGAGTAAACAACACTGAAGACCTTTCTAACAATTCACATGGAAACCTTGTTGTTGTATCTACGATAACTTTAAAAGCCCAGACACATCACATCGTGAATAATTTACGAAGCTGACTGGATCATAGTGTCACTGATGGTCATCTCACTTTACTCTTGCTCACTCAGCTACACTATACAAATTCATGAAGAATCCTGTTTAGTGCAGACACTGAAGTTCTTGTCCTTTTAGCTCTGGCATTCTGAGTCAGGACCATTCTTACTTCCTTGCAAATTATTAAGAATGAATGTAGCAGGTAGCTATCCGCATGGTGATGGTTTTGTCCTGGAATAAATTAGCAATGAAGAAATTATTTCAAGATAGTTTATCAAGAAAATAGGTTTTTATAATAGAAAATTCTAATTAAAACTTAAAGTCCCTCATCTGTCAAGTGTCTAAATATGTGCCTCATAGAAGTGACAGTGATCTTCTAGACTCTCTGTTTCTACCAGCCCTCCACTTTTGCATGTAGGAAATTCATGACCGAATGACGTGACATGACCTACACATTCCTATTTTGAGTTGACTGCAGAGGTTGTATAGCAACCCGCAGTTTGGCTTCCTGAAGAATATCTGTAGTCTGAACATCCACGTGGCAGAGCTGCCAATGCTATTTCTACCAGCATTTTGGAGACCTACTGCCAACTTGTGAGGGTTAATCATGATTTTTGTCCCTTGCACTGAACTTTTAACATGCATGCTTCTTGCTTCTAATGCAGTGGTTTTCTGTTTAGGTATATTAGTTTTGTATATATACTGTATTGTCAGATATGGTTTCATATGTCCATGAAAGGGTTCCAGGAATATGTATCAGCGTTCCTCTTCTCCTGTCGTCATATGCATGATTTCTGATAGCTGACCACATAATACATGGAGGCTTGGTGATAAAATACAAAGACCAAAAGGCACAGGGTTGCAAACTCAATTACTGCCAAACGTGTGTCTAATTCTTTTAAATAAAACAGCGCTGAAAGGCAGTCCTCCCTAATGAATTAGTGGGCTCACCGTTGCACTTCTCACCATTATTCTTCCTGCCACAGGATAAATGAGTGTGCCATTGAGGCACTGATACTTCTTAGAAGCAGGCGCAGTTAAAACCCTGGTTTTCTTTGCTGTGAAAAGAATGACTAGGAACATGAAAGAATTGCTAAGTGGGTCTGTCACTGATTAATTAGAGGGGTGAGACCTTTAGTTGCCATGCCCTTAAGATGAGGTCTGAACAAGTGTTAAAAGCAGTTTATCCTTCAAAGACAGCAGCAGTGTTTCAGTTAAGGGAAAATAAATAGCTGGATCATTGGCCTCCTCCTTTCCTTTGACTTTGAATTTTATTCTGTTTAATTCTTTGCAATCTTTAGGGATGTGGAGAACTTTTAATTGCTACACACACACACACACACACACAAACACAGACACACATGAAATCACATGACTTTTGAGCTTGTATCTTATGTTGGCATATGTTTATAATAAATTTTAGCAACAAATAGTCATTTAAAACAGTCGTCTTCCAGGAAAACACATCTTCTTTGGTCCTGAATTGACACCGTGCCTTTCAATCATCCACAAGAACCAAATTCTTTTCTCCAGGGCCAGTCTTTAATCTCTTAGGAGTGTTGTTGAAGGGCTTAGCATTCACTTTGATAATTATTTCTTACTCATTTATTTATGCATATGTTACAGAGATTATATGAATCCCATGTATGTGCAACCACTACCCAGACAAATGTGTGTTTTTCGATAAGTGAGGAAGAAAATGAAGAATTTCACCCTGAACCACCAGTGACTGATTAGCTCTGGAATTCCGAAGTTGAAAGGGTAGTTATTAGCATAGCGCTTTACATAAGGAAAGCAATGGAAATTGCACAACCTGTTCAGCATAATATTGAAGTGGAAGAGCTTTTGAAGCATGTTATGGTAAGGTGCTTGCTTTTAATTAGCTGTCCCTAAAGAGAAGAAATGTATTATATTTATAACATTTACCTGAAGAAATCTCATACTTCTGAAATACAAATATTATTGTGTGTTTTCATTTTGTTGGTTAAAATATAATATTAATAAGGTGCTACTGAGGCATGACTTTATCATTTAGTGGCGTGCCTTGATAGATAAGAGGTAACTGCTGAGATGGGCCGAGAGCTGCTCCTTGCTGGGCTTGTCAGTTCTTCCTTATGGAGCAAGGCTCTTTCTTTTATTGCTGTCTTTCAAATTACAGTGGGAAAAGTAAATTTTAGAAACACCTTTAAAACCTAATAAGAAACCTGTATAAATTAGTGATATCATTCTGTTTCAAAAACTCATTTTTCCTTTGCCTGGTATTTGTCATGTGTAAAAGCACAAGCGTGGGAGAAAAGTGCTCAGTGCTTACAGTCTTGCTCCCTATCATGCAGCATCAGGAGCTGCTCCCGTGACATGTCCTGCTGCATCTCATCATGCAACATCAAGGCTGCTCCCGTGACATGTCCTACTGCTGCCGAGCCACTCTTTGAATTCTCTAGACTTAGTGTCACAGAAACAAGTCAGGGGCTAGTAAGGAAGGGTCATGAATGATTATTTTTATCATGTTAGTAGTTCTATGTTTCTGAAAGAATATGTTTAAAAAAGGAAGTAAATTATATTGATGTCGAAAGCATTTCTCTAACGTATCCTGACACCTTACAGTCAGGGACCCAGCTTTGGATTAAACAAGCTATTTACTCCATCTAGGTGAGAGGCTTCCTGTAACAAATTATGTCTAGGTAGGTTGTACAATTTCATCGTTCTCTGTGTAGAAAAGTCACCCAACTTCCTTTCTCCTTTGGAGGATTCTGTGGTGTATTCTTGGTGCTCTCTTTTACTGGGTGCTTAAGAGGAGGCCTCCACAGCAAGGGAATAGCTATGCCTGGAAATAACTAAAGGGAGATATCTGTCATATCTGATAACTCCCCGTGTGTCTTTAATGATTGCTACTAGCTAGGTTCTGCTTCTTGTGGCTGTATGTTATTTGTGTGTATGGTGAACTCTTTTATGACACTTTCTGTGGATCATAAAGATATATTTATAATTCAAAAGAATATACAACATTTAAGACTATTCAGCCTAGGCAAAGCAGTGATGCACATGCCTTTAATCCTGGCAAAGGGTATTTAATGCCAGGAAAGGAGGCAGAGGCAGGCAGATCTCTGAGTGCAAGGCAAGCATGGTCCACAGAGCAACTTCCAGGACAGTGAGGGATACACAGAGAAATCCTGTTTCAAAATAATGATAATTATGATGATAGAATACTCAACCGTATTAGTTATAAAAGTCCAGTCTTAAAATTTTCACCATAATAATAATAATAATGTCACTCTATCCAAACATTAGGAACTGCTGGGTAACTCCGAGTTTCTGTGCACACTCATCCCACACACCTCTAGTCCTCACATGGATTCCGTGGCTAAGGCACTGTCTCTGAACGAGGCAACTGGTTTTTCAGTTTCACAAAATACATCCTTCCTCACCAAGATCCTCAAATGGGATTGATTATGCTGTTATTTTATATAAGTAAACGACAATGACAATAAAAATAACATATAAGAAATAAATGAATGGAACATATATATTTCATACACTGAGAAATACTGAGTCACTTAACTTTGCTTCCAAAATGTACCAGGGATGTATAAATATAAGATGAAAAAGACTTAAATATGTGTCACAGATGAAGATGTTGTTGTATTAAATATTTGTTGTATGAGCTGTGAGGACTTCACATGTCATATTTCACTATTTTTAAGATAAGGTCTTTACATAAATTTAAATAATGTGTACACATGTACTTTGTCTCAGCAAAATGGCTTAGGGCATTCAAGTTAGGAGAGAGACGGGAAGGCAACGGTGACATCTGTCAGCACATGGATTCCCAGGCCTGATGCAGATGGTCTGAGCCTATCCCAGGTCCCCACATCACCTCTCCAGAGATACAGGCTTTTCCAACACGGTGACCTTCCGAAAGAGAGCCAACTGTGAAGGAAATTTACAGGGCATATTAATTTTGAGTCTAGGTTACCTGAAAGAAAGACAAACCTGACAGTCAGAGAGACAATGTTTGGTTGTGGTGATTCTTTCAGTCTGTAGCAAAACAAAGAGAGAAGGATGACAAGGGTTCATTTACTTTCTTGAATAGTTACCTCATCACTTCAGTAGGTTGCAGATATGTTCATCTCTAATTTACTACTTTGAAACTCAAGTTTACATTACAAGCAAAAGAAATTACACACCAAAATTAACTGAAGACAAAATCTATACATTTCAATAAATATTTTAATGCAATTAGAATATGGATTCTAAGTCATCTGTAATTTATTTAACCAAATGGGCTCCTGTTTTAGAAACGATTGCTCCATGGAGAGATCAACTATGGAGCAGACATTGACACAAGCAGTGGAACTATAACATTGTGGTAATTAATCATCAATTATGCATGTTTTTATGGTGTTTACATGCAAATGTGTGGTGACAGTCATTGGAATGCAGCTATCAATACTTGCTATGTTTAATGTTGATACATGCTACCCAAGTACAACACATAAAGGGAGGATGTGCTGAAGCACAGACACGCACACAGGAGGTGCCCTTAAGAAGGGAACTTCACTGAGGCCATGATCTGGAGTCAACACTCACATGAGGTGAATGGAGACACTGGGTTCCAAAAGGAAAAGCTGGCATATTAGATGTGAAAGTGTGCACAGAAGTACTAAGTGATATATGTTAATTGAATACTTAGTACTAAAGATACATAAATCTTTTAAGTGATTTGTACTCTGTGAGCTCAGAAATGTCTCTGGCTAATTGATACATTTTGGACATGGTGTATTTCTTGTCTTTTGTCCTGGAAAAACACAATCCAAATCAAGAATTCGGTCTCAAAAATCTTCTGTTCAGAAAGACTACGTAATTATTTCAGATACATTTGTTTTTGTTCAAGGGTCAAAAGTAATTCTTAAAATATTGGAAAAGAAACTATCCTTTAAATGTTAGTACAGAAAGAGATATTAGAGAGGTTTACAAAAAATATGTAAAGCTTGTTTTTACCTTATTATACAAAGAAAGCTAAAAATAGATGAGCATGAAGCATTGACTTTTATCCATCTTGAGTTTCGTGGAGCATCCCCAGTGCTGCATCTGTCCCTTCAAATATTTATCCATCACTTCCAGACAAGTAGTGTATGAGGCAATAAATAACAGAAAGCAAGAACAGGGGAAAACAGTTTTTTTAATGCCTTGTGCTTAAACTGTCACTCTGGCAGGAAGTAATAACTGCATGCTGCATTATTTAAGGCGAGGTAATAGACTACTTCCTTGTACAGGCAAATTCCTCGGTGATTGCTGCCTGACTCAGATGCCACCGTTTCCTCAGAGAATCACCGGAGGTGTAGGTGTGATGCGATGTGATGGCCTGTTGAAGCCCCATGCTTTCTTTCGAAGCTTCTACCCCTCAATCGTCATTATGGGAAGAGTTTTCTCAAGTTTGAGGTGTTTCAAGCAGGAGACGGTGGTGTGTAATAGAAATAGCACGGAAGAGACTAGAGCGATCTTTGCTTGCCTTTCCTACTCATTAGTTGTATGACTCAGAGCCAATTATCAAGTGCCCCGTGACTCCGTTTATTTATGCATGAAACAGAAGCAGTGACGCTGACTCAGCTGAGCCCGTCAGAGGAATAATGTGATGAAGTCCTGCACCTTACTTTGGGAGCCCAGCAAATAAAAGTTTACTGCTTGACAGATGAGTTAAAGATCTCTGGTTACAAAATGAATTTGCAGACTGCAACCAGTGTCAAATGTGGCCTCAAGCTCTGCGCCAGGTTTGGAGGTTGGGGAGGACACAAAAGACCCGCATTCTTGCCTGATTCCGCACTCCTCTGTGTTTTCTTTTTATTATGTGTCTTGGAAGACAGTAGAATAATCTTCTACCTGGACAGGTCTCAGTGATCGGGTGCCCATTTAGTTGCAAACTTTCTTTGGTTTTGAGGTAAGAGAGCAGAGTGTACAGGAACACTTCTGGGGACAGCCATATTGTTTAGGTAGAGGTTGTGTCCCTTAGCATCACCATTTAAAGATATATGTGCCTTCATTCATGTTTGTGAGGGTTCCATACAGCTCAGCTGTCTTTCTCTGCTTATTCACTTGCTATCTTCAATTCAAGCTCACAAACACTATATTTTTGTTGGAATACCTCAGTAATTCTTTAGGACTAAGGCAGAAAAAGGTAAATGATTAGGCTATCCTTTAATTACTAAATATTAAAAATGTTCTTATGAATTACATTAATAGTAGCATTTTCAAGTAAAAATCATAGTAACTGGGTGATGATTGAATTTCACACCCCTAAAGAGACGGCCTTTTATTGCCCTGTAGATGATTTTAAATAAAATCTTCTGTATTTTGCCTACTAAAGTGCACAATATGAGTTTATTAAATTACTTTATCACAGTGTCATGGTTTTCATGCTTTTCTACATGGCCTCCATTCCATGTGCATAATTATGGAGTGTCTGGTTCATATCAAGTTGGTGGGTAGACCTTGGAGATAATAAAAAGAAAATATAATTTACAGCATCCAATTTTGTAAAATGGCATTTCATTTCTAATATAGTAGAAGCAAACAGAAGAAACAATGTGGGAGAAGGTCTATAATCAGGCTGGGGTTATCAAAAAAGGTAAAAAAGCAAAATGCATCTCACGGATGCTGGTGCTATGCCAAGGGTGTGGGGCAGGTTACAGTCATTTTCAACATACAGAATGACACCAACAGAGGTGTAACTGTGACTGTGGGTAATGTCACAGAAGGCACACAAGGTTTCCTAAAACAGCAGCACTGTTGTGCGAATACTGCCAGCAGAGTTAAGTGAGGAAAACACATAAGAAAGTCAGCTGCAGACATGGCAGAAATCTCGACATTTCTACTCTCCGGAGTTAAGCTGCGGTAGTCGGCTGTGGCCCAGAAATGTGGAGAGACACAGACCGTAGGTGACAATTTATAATTACTACTCATATATTTATTTTAGTTGTTGTCAGTCATAGCTAATCAATCACCTGCCAGTTTATAAGTTAAATTTTATCTTTTATGCTTACGAAGCCGAAAAGGCATATGGGGTGGCACACACTGTGAATTCAGGCATCCCATAGAATTTCAAAACATATTTCTTGTGGGCAGAAGGGAACAACTAGATAAGAATATGCTTTTAGCTGTTACATATTAATGGAATACAAAAATATTGGTAAAGTTATTTTTCCACATGGATGAATTTTCTAATAAAGGCTAAAGAAAAGATACTTTAATTTATTCATTCTTGATAAAAATGTATTTCACTTTCTCCTTGCCTCATTAGTCAAAGTGTAAGAACATGTGTGCCTCCCCCTCATAGTTTTAAACTTACTGTTGAATTTGGAGTTTGTAAAAATATAAAAGTAAGGGTTTTTTTTTCCCTTAGCATAAGAATCATGTCTTCCTAGGACAATTTAGAACACTAGAACTCTTTGCTCATTTCTCTTTAGTATTTTATTTATTCATTTGTTTATTGTGGGTGATATTAGCAAAAAACCTTGGAAGTTATTTCTCTCCTTTTACCTCAAAAGTCTCAGGAATCAAACTCGTGCTCGGTGGCAAGTCCTTTTACTGACTGAACCACACCCCAGTCCTCTTTGCATTGTCTCGTAGCGGCCTTAGGCTGTTCCATATTTTTGTATATGTTATGACACAGAACTGCCTTTTGCCATTTTTCCCTTTTAAAAACATTTAAAACCATGAAAGTTTTTAAATTACCTTTGAAAACAGAAAACCTTTGTAATTTCCTTTCTGTAATTTTTAAAAATTAATTAATTTAGTTTTTAAAGAAAAAAAATGTTTTTAAACTTTGCATACCAATCCCAATTACCACTCCCACTGCCCCCGCATTCCCCACTCCTGCTCCCCGCATCCTCCACTCCACCCCCCATTTACTCCTCAGAGAAGGTGAGGCTTCCCATAGGGAGTCAATATTTTAGTGTGTAAAAGCCTTGGAGTGAGAATGGCTGAGAGAGACGGTGTAGACTGAGGCTGTGCATGGAGCTAGGGAATGTGGCCTACTTTAGAAGCATGTGCCGGATATGTAACTAGTGAGAGAGGGAACAGTATGAAAGAACTGTCTGAGGGTTGCCTAATGCCAAGAAACAGTCAAGGCACCCAAAAGCTACCCATCATGAGATTTCTTTTTGTGAAGATCCAAGTATGACTTTTGCAACTGAGGTTATAATGTACCATGGGAAAGAGAAGTTTGTAAAGTTAGTCATCTTTTCTCAGAGATAAGCCTCATGCCTAAACAAGACCAAACATTATCTGTGCTTCACCCATTTAAAGTTCTTGCTTGAAAAATTGTGTTTACTTTAAAGGGCAATGTTAAAACATTACCCACCACTAGCTGAGGATTTGTTAGTAATTGACAGCTGCTGAGGGGGCAAAGAATTAGGTTTCTTTATGGTTTCAGCCTCTGGTAGGTCTACCATACTCCAGTGGTTGGTTAGCCACACTGCAGTGGTTGGTTATACACCCATGAGTATATGGGTAGCACAAATTGGACTCAGCATTTTTAAAAAACTGTGGACCCAAAGTTAGTTTAATATAGAAAAGGAAGGGTGAATATGATCAAAATATAATATGTACAAAATATAATATATACAAAATATGTACAAAATATAATATGTACAATTCTTAAAAAATAAATAAATCATTTAAAAATCTTCCTCTTTTTAGCTTCAAGGCTTTTGTATTTACATGTTTAAGTATAGCAATATGGAAAAGAAATATATAAGATTATTCTGAACAATATTAGATAAAATACAGAAAAAAGAAAAATTTAAACTCTTGGTGTGAATGTTTATTTATACAATTATTATAGGAATCAGCACACACATTACCTGAAACACTAAGAGTAGTATTCATATATATACATATTCAAAAATACCAATCAGTTCATTTTGTGTTGGTTATTGTCTTAGGGTATATATATGAATAATTAGTAGTATTTATATATAATATGAATAATGGAAGATTATTTAGTCTTAAACAAAAATAAATTTAGCTTACAAATATAAACAACCATGGAGGATATTGTATCATAAAAAGTTTCAAGTTTTAAAAGAACACTAACACATGCTACAACTTTAACATGGAATATAAGAGGTTGAATCAGAGTACCAACAACCCTATAGATGTTGCCAAAGTATATAAAATTTCAATTAGTTGGAATGTAGAAGTCCAAGAAAAGTGTGACATTCTCAATAGTTGATAAAGGACTTTATTCAGACTCTTCTGACCAAATCAGACAAAACAGAAAGGGACATATTTTAGAACATGTTTTATAGACAAGCAAGCAAGTGAAACACTTAAAATATTAATATAAAATATATATAAATGATGAGTTATATTTAGATTTTAATGCTAAAAGAGGCCAGAAAAATATTTCAGTTACTAATAATTTAGAATTTCCTCTGCAATATATAATTTCTATAAAAATAATTTGAAAGCACACTTTTATTATTTATTCTCTTATTATCTTATTAAAATGGATTTCTTTCATATATATTATATATATATATACGTATATATATACTGATTATGAGTGCTCCTTTCCCAACTCTTCTAACTTCTCCCCACAACCCCACCAATACAAATCCACATCCTGTCTTGCTCTTTCTCTTTAGAAAACAAGCATCTAAAATGTATTAATAATAATAAAAATAATAGATAAAAAAACAAAGAAAACTGATTGGAACTACAAAAAAATACCCCAAACAACAACAAAAGCAAACGGAAAAGCAAAGAGTTGTTACAAGGAGAGGGGGGCCCTTTGTTTATCCCTCCTGCCCGGCTAGCTTACACCCAAAATAACCACACAGAAATTCATTAAAACACTGCTTGACCCATTAGCTCTAGTTTTTTATTGGCTAATTCTTACTTCTTAGTTTAACCCATTTCTATTAATCTGTGTATCACCATGTGACTGTGGTTTACTGGCAAGGTTCTAACCAGCATCCATCTCAGGCAGAAGATCCACGGCGTCTCTTACTCTGCTCTTCTTCCCAGCATTCAGTTCTGTCTTCTCCACCTACCTAAGTTCTGCCCTATCAGGCCCAAAGCAGTTTCTTTATTAATTAACCAATGAAAGCAACACATGAACAGCAGAACCTCCTACACCAAAGAGTCAAAGAAAATAACACAAGAAACATGCAGTTATTAGAAACCAACATACTGACACACACAGAAATCCCCTAAAACACAAAATTGGAAATCATAAACATGAACAAAAGACCTTTGTGGTGGGAGTGAGAATAACAGGATAAAACTACACATAGAAAATATGAGACAAATCATACCCTTCAAAAATACCAATCAGTTCATTTTGTGTTGGTTATTGTCTTAGGGTTTCTATTGCTGTGAAGAGACAGCATGACCAAGGCAACTCTTATAAAGGAAAATCATTTAATTAGGCATGGGGGCTAGGTTGAAAAGGTTTGCATATCTAGTAAGACTCTTTGGAGAAAACCAATTTCTATTTGTGAGTAGTTATTAATTGGAGATAGCTTCTGGATTAAGAGTGTGGAATTGTGACCTCCTCTACTCTAAGTTCTGGATCCCCTTCTGGAGCAGACCCATGTAGGCACTGTACATGCTGCCATACGTGTTCTGGTCCTCCTCTGTTCGGAAGACTTATGTCCTTGGTGTTCTCTGTACCATCTGCCTTTTAAAATCTGCAGGGTTGCTCTTCTGCAGGGTTCCTCTTCTGCAGGGTTCCCAGAGCAATGACAGGAGGGAATTGGTGGAGAAATCTCATCCAGGACTAAGTGTTCAAAGGTCTCTCTTCTTGTCCAGCTGTGGGTCTCTGTATTTATTCCCATCTACAGCAGAAAGAAGCTTCTATATTTTCTGAGTCTCATTGGAAACTCTGGGCTGAGTTTTGACCTAAGGAAGACTCTTTCTTCTTTAATGAAGGAAGCCATGACAGGATAGTATGCCTTCTCTCTCCTACCAGACCCAGAGGCTGTGATGCAAATAGGAGGAGCTAAGCTGACTCCTGAATCATCCAGATAGTATTGACAATACTGTGGTCTGCTTCACAGTGGTAGGACACTCTGGGACAATCTAGGCATCCCTGGAGAGTCAATGAGTAACTATTGGATATGATGCATCTCAGATTAGCATAGTCTTTCAATTCTACTCTCAGGTAAACTGTTGATTTAGTATCAAAGTTCCTAATGTGACTCAGGTTAGCTCTGTGGGTTTTTTTCTCTCAGATTTGCAGTCAGATGAAGAAGTGAGGTCTTTGCTTTAGCAGATCAGTTAGAACAATTGGTAACTTTTATGTATTCTGGTATTTTGATATAATAACAGCTTCTTTATAGATCAAGAAGATTAGTTTTATATTTATGAGAAAAATACTTTTGGAGAAGAAATGTTAGAGCTAATATCTATGAAACTTACTTTATCTTACAAAAGTTGAATATTTTCTCTATGGAAAGATAACTTTAATTTCCTATAGAAATTTTAAAGCAAATTATTTAAAAATTAATCTTTTGCTTATACAGCACACACACATGCACATGAACACACATGAAGATTCTGGAAAAATGCAAATGTTAGTCCTTTCTAGTTAAATAGTCATATTTGCCTGTATAGGTCTAAGATAATGTCCATTTCACATGTATTTTATGGAATATGTACTCATGCACATATTAAACCGGAATTACAGTTTAGGACAGACTCATAATGATATTACATTACATTTTATGGATCAATGGGCATTATTATACTTTCTGGTGCCATACTCTTTTTTATAAAGCCATTAGCTATACAAGGAGTATTATTTCTTTCTTCTAATTCTAAGGTCTTGTACGGTAGATATCAGATGATGAGAACTTCCATGTTGTATCACTCAGTGTAGAAAGAATAGCATTCTCAGTGTGTATATTTTTTAATGTCTTAATTCTCCGTGTGTATATTTTTAATGAGACAACTAAAATGTGGTATTTTTTACAGCCCTGACATATCAGTTTATCTGTTATGATTCAGACACAGCAAAAATAAACAAACAAAAAACAATCTCAATCTGAAAACACAAAATGCTTGCCAGTGAGATTTATAATAAGTACTAGGCAGTTTAACACAAAACTCCTATGCAAATTCTTTCAAACTTCCCAGTTTTGTGGATGCCATGCGACTGTGAAACTCCCCATCAAAAATTAATAAATTGGTTTGAAAATCAGTGCTCTACTCGGCCATGCAGTAGTGTGTGGTAGAAATTAAAAGTATACAGAAGAAGACAAAATACCTGGGTGCTTCAGTTACCTTCCTACTTTGACAGAAAGAACACGAGGTAGCAGGGAGTAATGCCTTCAGAGGTGGCAAGAGATGAGTGTGGTTAACAGTGTTGGAGGAGAGGATACACTGCCAGTGTGAACCAAGCCTTTTATTTTATTCTTATAAAGACTTATAAATGTACATGGGCACAAAGTTTCTCACTTTACCCCGTGTTAGGGGTTCAGTCCCGTTCACACCAGATACATCCATCCACACTGCCGCGACTGCTGCAAAATGTCGCCACTCTCATCACAGAATGTCTCAGTTCCACACTTTGTGCAGCCCTTGTAACTAACAGGCCAGTTCCTTGTCCCCAGCATGGCTATCACTGTGTTATGCTCTGCCTTTCTTGGTCTGACAAATCAAACATCCGTTTTCTATGAACAGATTCTTTTTATCATATTGTCTTCATGCTACATAGTTGCTTTAACATGTCAGAGTTTTGGTTTTGTAATCAAGTTTAGTACAAACATGTACAAGGAAGGGAAATTGAATACAGTATAAAAATGGTTGTCTTTTATAAAAAAAATACTTCATACTATTTTTGATTTACTAAGGGAATCAAAAAATAGGCCTCAGTTGTAATGAATCTTTTTGTGTAACACATATGTCTATCACTGAATACCACCAGAAATATGTGTTTATGAATGTACGTGTGAGTTTATGAAAAAATATTTGAAAATAGTATCAGTAAAAGGGGAAAAACAATTAAAATTGATATTACTAAAGATAAAAATTTAAAATCTTAGTTAATAAAGTAATATTTAGATTTTAATTCTGTAATTCAATAAATTTCGTTAGTATTACCCTAAGTTACATATTACCTGAGTTCAAAGCCGCATTTCTCTTCATGCATGTAGCATTTACTATCAGACCCCACCTTCCTGTCCTCATCTTGTCCCAGTCTTTACTCTCACACTGGTGGATTCCACTGCACTGGTTTTGGCGTCCATAGCAAGAGAAAGCATGGAGTAATGTTCTTTAGGAATCAGACATGCCTTTTTAATACAAAGACCTTTATTTTTATATACTTATTCAAACGGAAAGATTCTATCCTTTACGGTTGGTTCATATTTCATTTTATAATTACACAATAATTTTTGCCTGTTTGTATGATGAGTAGCAAAGCTGGTTCCATATTTCAGCATTGAATATAATAATACCACAGCAGACAGTGCACAAGTATAACTCTGGCTCCTAATTGCATTGCTTTTGGACATATACTCAACCTGAGAAAACTAGAACATATATAAATTAGGAACAAGAGAGATATAAAAGATTTATTTTTAATATTATTTATTTTTAATAGAAATAGCTATTGAGATAATATATCCTTTTAAATATTTGGACACTAAAATGAATGACTTGTTTCAAACTATTACAGCTAAATATAAAAAGAAAACATTACAATGAACACAAATAGAACTCAGAAAATCATGAGGTATGCCTTAATTCATTTTTAATTCATATATATATATATATCAGACTTATTTATAGCTTGGGACTTCTACTAATATACATTTCCACCAATGGTGTATGTAAATCCCCTTCTCCACATTCTTATCTGCTTTTTCTCTTCTAAACATTAGACGTTCTAACTATAGTGAGAAACACTGCATCATAGTTTTCATTGATATTCCTATTATGGTTAATAACATTAGTCTATTTTCATAATTTTATTAATTTTCAATTTCTTCTCTTTAGAAATAATGATTGAAATAATCTCTTTTTTTAAATTTTTGGACAATAAAATGAATGACTTGTTTCAACAAGAGATGCAAATAGAGCTCAGAAAATCATCAGGGCATGCCTTAAATTTTTTGTTCTACTAAAGTGAAATTCTTAAAGAAATGGAAGGATTTCTAAATCAATGTGACATGCAAAAATTAAATAAATAGTCTAAATAGATCTGTGATCCATGACAAGATTGATGTAATAATAAACAGTCTCACATCCTAAAGGTTGTCTTGGTTTATTACGGCATTATTCATAGCGTTGTTGACTTTTCTCATGACAACTTAATATTTAATGTGTTCAAAATCATTGTAGATGTTATATATTCTGAAAGAAAATAAATATATTTCAAAGACAAATAGTGAAAAATGAATGAGTGAAATACCTATATATGTAGAAGGAGCGATGGGCTACTTTCCTGCCACCCAGCTCCTGGCCACCTGGCTAGCTTATACCCCGAAATAACAACACACAAGTTGTATTCTTTTAAACACTGCTTGGCCCATTAGCTCCACCCTCTTAGTGGTTAACTCTCATATCTTGGTTAACCCATTTCTCTTAATGTGTGTAGCACCATGAGGTGGTGACTTACCGGGAAGATTCTAATCTACGTCCATCTTGGGCCAGAGTTTCATTGCATCTGCCCTAAAGAGGAGAGGCATGGCAATTGCCTCACTTCCTCCCAGCATTCTGTTCTATCTACCCCACCCACCTATGTTCTGACCTATCAGGCCAAACAGTTTTCTTTATTTATTAACCAATGAAACAACAGATTGACAAATGACCTTCCCACATCATATATACACCCCTGTTTTATGTCTTTGATTTTAGTAAAATAGTATAGCATAAATTTTGATTAAATATTATTACAATGAATCAATTGTAACATAAGTGGATTCAACAAAGTAACCTCTAATATAATGACATGTTCTCTTCTTATATTCCAAGAATCACGAACTTTTTAAAAATCCATTCGGTTGTGTTGATGCATTTGGGGAGGGGGGTTGATGTGTGCACCTGTGTGGAAGTCAGAGGATATCTTGTGGAGGTTAACTCTCTCCTTGCACCAAGAATGTTTGGGGACTCAATTCAGGATGTCAATCTTGGTGGAAAGTGCCTTCACCCACTGAGTACTGACTTTGAGTGATGCATCGATGGTACTATAGCATTCATCATTTCTTTTCCTACTTACTAACCTTGGACCTTTAAATTCGTTTAGAAATATATTTATAAATGGTTATTTCTTTACTCACTGAAAATTCAATAACAAATGTATGATGCTTTATTCATCTATTGGCTTCAGAGGTTCTGAAAGCTTGCGTACACATTCTCTTTCAGTTGTGATAGTCACCCTGTGACTCGGCAAAGGATTTCTTTCGATTTTATATGTAGTAAATAGACTCCATGATTGTAAATAACTTGTTCATGGTTATGGTACTGGTAAGGATCAGAATGAGATCCGGTGTTAGTGTTAGAAGTGGATGGTGTGTTAGAGACACCTGCATGCCTGCAGTGACCAAGAATGCATATGGTGTGTGTTGGCAAGCACAGGACATGGGGGTGGTGTACTGCAATGTATGCCTCATCTGCAGGAAAGTGGAGTCTCTATGACTTATTATTTCCTTGAGCAAATTTCCACATAGAATTGCCAAGTTTAGATTTTAAAAAACAGCTCAAAATCCAAATTTTGTGTGATATGTCTTTGTTTTCAATGGGGATTGATTTAAATTGATCAAAGTAAGAAACATCTGATGGCTGACAGCATAATCATTTTAAAGTTTCTGTATACTTCTCATTTGTGGAATATATGAGAAATCCATAGCTACAGTAAACTGGGCAGTGCTAAAGCCTCATTCCCTGCGGCAGATGCTGCTTCTGTGGACCACAGTTGGGTTTAGTTAGGCTCTGGTTTCCCTTGGCTTACTCAGAAGACTCTGCCTCTACCATTTGTGTTTCCGAAAGAATGACAACCCTGTACTTGACATTATACAAGTAAAATTTTGCATTTGTTTACCCTGAAGTCTCATCGCAGAAGCTTTCAATGCTCAGTACAGTCTAAAAGAATTGGAAACAAAGTGAAAAGTATCATAGGTAATCTGGCATTGAAAGGCATTGTTTCCTATGTAAACCCTCACCTTAATACAAAAGAGTAAAGTTTGGTGGGTATATTCAACCATATACACTGGCAATCACAAATCTGTTTCAAACATCTATTTGATGGTTCCTTATAGTGCTCAATCATGCAGGCACTCATGAATAAAAAGCATATTACCTTGATAAAAATCTGCTTCCAATACAGTAACATCATTTTCCTGGATAGTGACCGTGATGCCAGGTGGACTGTTTAATGCTCCAGGCAGAACTTACTATGTCTAGTGCATCTGTGATGCACACCTTCTAACAATATATTTAATGTTCTTAGATTCTATGATACAGGAGGTTTCAGACCTTCATTCGTAGCCACTGTTAATTGAAAATATAAGTGTATGTGAAACGTATAATGGATTAGAAGTTAAAATTGTGTGTTTGACTCTCAAATTTGTATTCATAAAGATTGTATGCATGTCTTTTTGTATCTTTTTGTGTACATCCCTGCATGTGGGTATGTGTACCAGGCCTCTTTTTGTGTATATGTTTATGTGTATTTGCATTCTTGTCTGTGTATATGCCTGTATTTATGTGTGTATGTCTCATTGTGTGTTTATGTGAGTATGATTGTGTGTATGTGTGTTTATGTGTATCTATATGTATTCCTGTGTGTGTATGTGTGTGTGTGTGTATAGACAGAAACTGATTTTATAACATTTCATGGCTTGTGCTGGTTAAATTAATGGAAACATGGTAATTGTGTTATATTTCTGTCATTCTTTTTTGTGTTAGCAATGTTAAAGTCTAATTTGATATCGCCTTTCCAATTACATTGACTTAATTCCAATTTTTATTTGTTGTGTTTTTAAGTTATATTTTCTTCATTTATATTATGTAGGGTAATGGTCTGTTACATTTTTCTACATAAGAGACAGGCAGAAGCTAATAATACATGGGTTTTCAATATTTGCGTTTTATTTTTATCACTTCAAATAGTCAGGTAGGTCTTCCTTATGAAATCTGTGACATTATGATTAGAAATATGCTAAGAAGCATTAGGATGAACAAGAGATAAATACACCACCCTACACATCTACTTAACTGAGGGGTGCAGAACAAGAGAGCAAGAGATAAACACACCACCCCACCCGCCTACTTAGCCGAGGGGTGCAGAAAATAAGCCTTTTCATCTCAAATGTCAAAAGACTTCATGTGTGAGCTGCAATTGAGAGCTAAGTGTCTCATTTCTTCAATCTGCTTTGATCACAAATGTTAGAGTATTAAGACTGATGATTTGACACCGGTCTAGTTCTTTCTGAACAGCATTGCTCACATTTATCTTGTGTATTATATATGCCAAGAGCATATATATGCAGGAGATCTGTAAAAGCCACTGTAGTAGAATTATTTCACTAGAAATAGAATTATTTCACTGGCAAGAATATGAAGTAAGAATGGATGTGGTACCAACATTTAAATCGCCTTATATAATGAGCTAACATTATCAAGGGTAAGATGGGGTCCAAGGAATGGGTGAAGATTTAAACATTAAACCAAAGGTTCCTTCTACTTAGAAGAATCTAGTTGTATGTTTACTTTTGAAACTGTTTTGACAGAGTTTATGTATTTATGCCATAATCATTATTCCAATAATCTTTTTCAAAACATTCCATGGGAAAGGCGATCAAGCAAATGTGTTATATGATAAATATACATGTCCTTTTTAGATGTTCATAATAAATGGATTAATAAAATCTCTCAGAATGGGTCCAATACTTGAAGAAATTGTTAAATATCCCCCCCTGCTGTATTTGGCTGACAGTCCTATTTATTTCATGTACACTGGTCAGGTAAAGTTGTTAAACATCACTTTTTTTAGGTCTTGTATTTCTGTTAATAAAAGTTTTTTTTTCTTTTTTAGCAATTACTGTAACAGTAAATGGGCTAACAGATGCATGGTTGCCTTAGAAATGAGTTCACATTGCAAGAATATGAACAGAGAGCCCTGCATTATTAGTAGAGGAGGCAA
Source organism: Neodon shergylaensis (assembly GCA_025134845.1). NCBI lineage: Eukaryota > Metazoa > Chordata > Mammalia > Rodentia > Cricetidae > Neodon > Neodon shergylaensis. The sequence continues at coordinate 1,852,005 of JABTXL010005547.1, forward strand.
ACAATGAGAAACCAAGAAGGCAGGAACACCTGAACTCAGCAAAAAGCTTGGCTCTCCAGGCCACCATGGAGGTTCCTCTGCACACATCCACATTCACTGGAAATTTTATGACATCCTATAAAAGAACTCCATATAAAACCACTTTACTCTGCTTAGCCTAACCCCTTGTCTTTCTCCCCATTTGGCCTGTTGACTTATTTCATCTCTATCAGGAGACCGATTGGTCAGTTCTTTAATAAAATTGTTATATGTTTTAGCCTTCTCCAGAAGCAGAACACAGCAAAGCTAAATTTTCAAATTGTGCTTCTTAATTCTAGGTCCTTTTTAAAAAGCATTCATCACTTTTGCACTGTGCTCATATGTTGTAATGCAGGGACCCTTGTTCCATCCAGCCTGGCTAGTTTACACCCAAAATAATCACACAGAAAACTCTATTCATTAAACACTGCCTGGCCCATTAGCTCTAGCCTCTTCTTGGCTAACTCTGACATCTTGATTAACCCATTTTGATTCATCTGTATGTTACCATGAGATGGTACCAGGAAAGATTCAGCAAGTCTGACTCTGGTGACTCCATGGCAGCTCTCTGTGCCTGCCTTCTTTCTCCCAACATTCAGTTTTCTTTTCCCCGTCTAACTAAGTTTCTGCCCTATCCAAAGGCCAAGACAGTTTCTTTATTTGACCAATGAAAGCAACACATAGAAAAAAGAACCTCCGACACCATTTCCCCTTTTTCTGTTTAAACAAAAGGAAAGGTTTTAACTTTAACATAGTAAAATTACATATAAATGATGTAGGAGGAGGGCAGCCCTTAAGTGGGCAGAGTAGACAGAACAGAATGCTAGGAGGAAGAAGGCAATCAGGCAGATGCCATGCTTCTCCTGCCCAAGATGAATGTTGGTTAGACTCATGATAGTAAGCCACGACCTTGTGGTAACACACAGATTAATAGAAATGGTTTAATCAAGATGTGAGAATTAACCAATAAGAGGCTAGAGATAATGGGCCAGGCAGTATTTAAATAAATACAGTTTATGTGTAATTATTTTGGGGCTAAGCTAGCAAGGCAGGACACAGTTAGCCTGCCACTTCTCATTACTACACTCGTATTTAGAACATGAAAACTGTTGTTTGTGAAATTTGTTGATATGCCTCATTGAATGAAAATGGTCTCCCTTGTAATATGAACTTAAAGATATTAATAAGGTTACTTAGGACTAGAAATGATTATTGCTGAGTGCCTTTTTTGTTGTCCCTGGATCATAAGCCTTTGGAATGTTAATGACTAGACAAAACTGCCCATCAGAGACAAAGTCTGGGTTGGTACACTTACTGTCAAACTGGTTCTGAGTTTGGATGGACAGTGTTGGAAGAAGCCATGATAGAAGGTTGGGAAATAATTCTGAGCCTCTCTGTTAGAGCTCTTTGCATTGAAGGAGCACACAGTAAAGCTTGGTTGCATAAATGCTTATGTTTTCTTTTAAATTAAAGCAGTTAATTAGGCCTTATTGTCCTCATTGTTTGAAGAAACTGGGACATAGATATTTGAAGTAATTTACCAAATTTATGGCTAACAAAGGGTACAGTACTCAGACTGAAATATATTTTCTCACCTTTGTTTTGTATTTTTCTAGAGTACTCACACCCTTCCAATTGTATGTAAAGAACACACCCTATTTTATTACCTCATCCTCCCCCACACTTGAATTAATGGCTTCTTCTGCTGCTGGTTACTTTAATTATCCAATTAGTTAGCTGTCTTTTAGATAGGATCTTGCTGTGTAGCCTAGCTTGGCCTTGAACTCATGTTCCTGTTTCTTCAGTTTCATAAATCCTGGGCTTACAAATGCATACCATCATTTTCCTTCTTTGTCTTGAAACAAACATTTAAACTAAACTTATTTATTGAAACATAGCACAGACATTTGTAAAAGCCCTCAAATCCCATGACTAGCTATTCAATATTCCCATTATGAACCTAATTCTACAGTTATGGTAATAGCAAAGTTGAGTTCTGAGGGGTAGACCACCTCTCAACCTTTGTCAGATAGATAAGCGGAAGTTGTGATTAATACAGAAACCAACAACCAGTAGACATGCAGAGAATAAGAGACAACAGAGTGCTCAGCTAAAAGTGAAACTTCTATATCACGAGCCCTCTTTGCAAGGTCCAGAGTCATGATAGGATGGGGCAGGATACACTATAATAGCCAGAAGGAGTTAATGTTTGCAGCAAAACAGTATTTGTCAGGCATGAGAGCCCAGTCCTACACATGAACTCACAAAGGCTGGAACAACATACACAATGTCTGTAAGACAAAGGCAACCTGACTTTCATCGTGGGTAGGGAAGGGTTTTAGAAATTCTACTCCTGTCTGGGCAAATGTTCGCAGTTAAGTGACTCCTGGAAGAGGAAGAGTCCCCTTTCTTCAGAGATGCAGTCTCTGAAATGCCACTCAGCATCCACTGTATCATCCCACAACCCTACACTTAAAAGCAGTCCAACATGGACTCAGTGGTGTTAAGTTAAAAGAGAGTAAGCACATGAAGTTAGGATGGAAATGGTGGGGACATTGGCAATAGAGGGATGGTATCTAGTCATAAGTTGATAGTAAATTATGTTTTAAAGATATAAAAACGTGTTTATTATTAATTATATTAAATTCTCTAAAAGACTGTAATCATTTTCTATCATAATTAGCAAATAATATCACAGGCATCCCAGGATCCAGCATTGTATCTGCTCCAGGCAGAAACTGTTGAGAAGGAAGAAAATTGAACAGAAAGTAGTTTGAGAGAGTTCAGCAGTGTGGATAGTGCTCCTGCTGAGCACCCAGGAGAGCAGAGTCACAGTGCTCCTGGCTGAGCACCCAGGACAGCAGAGTCGACAGTGCTCCTGGATGATCACCCAGGAGAGCAGAGTCGACAGTGTTCGTGCTGAGCACCCAGGAGAGCAGTGTGGTTAGTGTTCCCGGCTGAGCACCTAGAAGAGCAGTCTTCACCCTTAGAGGGCCTTTTTGTGTCTGAGCCATACATAAGTCATTGTGGTAAAACTAGTGCCTCTGAATATGTTATTCATTTTAGAACACAACAAATGGGCTTGCAGGTTGATTGCTAACTAGAGTTGTAGATTGTGGCCTTGAATATGCCATTTTTGATATTTTCATGTCTTTCTCATTGGCAAATGTTTCTTCAATATGACAGAGAACACAAACTTGAAACTATTCATGTTATAGACAATTGAAAGTTTTTACAAATCAAGAGATAGTGATAAAAGAGAAGAAAAACTTTGTATAGGAGAATAAATTTGCAATGCAAATTATAAAAGGAATATGTATAATTATATATTTCACAAAAATTAAAAAATATGTTACACAAATGATTATATACATTTGTATATATGTGTATATATATAGTCTGTAACTTTTTAATCTCACACCAGTATTAAAGTTTAAGAGCAAAAGTAAAATTGATAACAAATATTGGTATGGATGTGGGAAAAGAGAACAATTACTTGCTGCTAATGGGATGTGAACTGGTGTGGTCATTCTAGAAATCAGTATGGGTAGTCCACAAAAATTAATAATACATCTACTGTATGATCCAGCTACATCACTTTTTGGCATATACCCAAAGGATGCCACATCCTACTCTAGATATACATGCTCATCCATATTCAAGGTTGCTTTGCTCATAATAGCTTGGAAATTGTAACAACTTAGGTGTCTATCAACTGACGAATTAGTTATGAAAATGTGATATATTTGCATGATGGGGTGCTATGCAGCTATTAATAAGAAAATGGAATTTGTAGATAAATAGATAGAGATGGAAGCAATCAGTCTGAGTAAGTAATCTCAAGCCCATAAAAGTCAACAGATTTTCTTTCACCTGTGGAAATTAGTCTTGAATCTTCAGATATGTGTGTTTTATTTGTAATATCCATAAAGTTCATCTGAGAAGTCTCTACATTCTTAGTGGCAGTTCACATACACATCTGACCAAGATGCAGGGAGTAAGGTAATGCAGAATGCTCAGTCAGCTCTGACGGAAAAATATAGTTCACAATGCTCCTAACAAGACTCGGTGGCCATTGAGGAAGAAGGACAGAAAGAGCAGCAGAGTCCAAGGCTGTGGATGGCTATATTATCTCCTGAACGTAATAGAACAGTTCACAGTGGTCTTGACAGTGTATACAAATCTGTGCAAGCCCAAGTAAGACTTATCCCTGAAAGAAGAGAGAACCTTAGGTGCACAATCCTACTCCCTTGACTGGCAATTTGTTGGAGATATATATCTGCTGGGACATGGAGTGGCTTTCTCTAAAAGTATAAGGCCTGTTAGGTCAACAACACTCCACTAGAAGTCACATATCCTAGAATACTTGGGAAGCACAAATTGGTGTTGATTCAAAATTGGGTGGTCATGGAAGAGGGTGAATTGCAAAGACTTGCAGTGGAAAGGAATATGATCAAAATGCATAAAATTCTCAAACAAACAATAAAATAAGTGATATATACAAATTAGAAAAGGAAACAGTAATAGGACTGAAGAGTAGAAAGCATTTTCCTAGTCTACAGAATCAGCTACCAAAATGACCAGTAACTATATGAGCAGTGAAATGACTGTCAAGAGAATGTACGAAAAAACACATGGGAATCCACATTCACCCTCAATATCACAGGAAAAAAAAAGAGCAGGAATAGATAGTGCCAGGGCTTTGAGGGAGAAAGCACTCATGCTGTGTGAGGAGATATGTACATTAATAAAACTGTTTTTGAAAAACTGAACAAATACATTTTAGAGGAACATAGTCTGTTTCTACACATCTGTTTTTGCTCCCCAAATCATATGCAAGAATGTTATAAACAGCAATGCTCACAGCTGACCCCAGCCAAAACATTCTAGAAGTGATCAATAAATAACAGTAAATCATCCAATAGATGCTGTGAGCTGTAACCTTACTCCAAATTTTTTCTACTATCTCTCACTCTTCTTTTTCAAGAAAGGTTTCTCCATGTAGCCTTGTCTGTCTTGGAACTCACTCTGTAGACCAGGCTGGCTTCAAACTTGCAGAAATCCTCTTGCCTCCCCCTCCCAAGTGCTGGGATTAAAGGTGTATGCCACCACTGCCTAACTTCTTCTCTTTACATTTCTTAAGTCTGAACTGTTTCTCATTTTGTGTTTGTCTGTTGACTTTAGTTTATCTGTTTTGTTCTTTGTCAGAAAATTAAGTATTAAGATATAATAAAACAAAAATTTTTATCCATTGGGAGTTTATAATTTAGTACAAGAGTTAAAATGTGTAAGTAAATGATTGAATATCAAGTAAAATAGACTAAACACATTCTCTGTGCAATCTATGCACAGGAGAAACTTTATGATGACACTAGGCAGTGTTTCATGGGGAGTAATGGATGATCCAGTTCTTGAACTACTGATAGCATTTCTATGTCTCAACAGATATAGAAATTGCTAGAGCACTCAGAAAAGACTTTATAAGGCTAGCACAAACAAAAATTAAAATGTTATATGTCACTAGATTAAAAAAAACTCAATAAATTGTGAACTGAGCTACTAATATTGGGAATGCATTGATTAATAACATTAAGTTCTGCAAATAAAAGCATGCTTTATTCTCCCTTCGTTCCTCTAGACGGTCCCTCAGAGGGTGTTGTTCTAAGCCTCGGTGGTATGAGATACGTACTGCATGCAGTTCCTCATCCGGTTATTCCCACGAAGACAGCTGATTTGTTTTTCTAGCCTCTTCACTGTCTGTCAAAACATTTAGTAATTGGATGATTTTCTTTTGCATGTTATAAACATTGATTGCATCATTTGTGTCTTCAGCTAATTTTCTCTTGGCAAACTAGGAAGAAGAAAATGGTCAACACCTTCCTTTGAGTCCTATACTACTATCCTAAAGCTCTTTTCAGTCTATGGCTGTTCTAGCATCTGTTTGAGTTAGTGCCTCATGGATGTGAGCAAAATATGAGTTCATTAGCACAAAAACATATCAAAGTTTTATTTTTTACTTTTTTATGTCTGAGTTTGAGACATATCTTGCTGTGTAGGCATGATGAACTGAGAATTCACATAGAGGTGACTCCACAAGGTTGTTCGCTGCCCTCCTTGAGGATGCTGTGACAGACGCATCTGCACATACACAGATATACACACACACACACAATGATGACGACAGAAACAAAACTGTAAATAGATCAAGACTAGTCAGAGCTTCTGTTAATGACTTTCTTGGCAATTCCAAATTGAGTCATGCATTGTCTGGTATTTAACTAGAAGGGTTTACCATGGCACTGAACAGTGCCCTTTTTAAGTGCTATGATGAATCCTATAAAATAACTGCCAGAAACATGTCAGTTACATGAAAACTGGAAAAAGGAACCATAAAGCCTCTGATTTTGGTATTTTGGGGGACGTCGCAAGTGTGCTCTTGAGCTAGAGTAATCTTCTCTAAGCCACAAATTAAGAGTCTCTCTGCTCTTTCACAATGGATCTGGTGTGTCAGTCCTCTCTAAACTGCTATTGTTTCCTAGTTCAATATTGGAGAGATCTCAATGGAAGGGAATTCTTCTTTATGTGTTATGATGCTGGAAAACCGCAGTAAGGAACAAAAGGTGGGCCTTTCGATTCGTCATTAATTATGGACAGTAGCATCAGCTGTGCAATGATACTTCCGTTGATGTCCTTAGAGAAGCAATGCAGCCATCGATTACAATCTACCTCATATGATGTAATTCAGCAGATATTCTCACAAACATGATTTTTTTCACGACAATAAAGGTGCTGTATATAAAAAGTAATGACAAAGAACTTGAATAAGTAATAAATGATGGTCTTATTCATTATTAAATTGTTTGTCCTTTAAAATATTTTTTAAGCTAAATTATTAAAATTCTACAAATTTTAATAAAATTAACATCAATACAACATTAAGTTAAAATATCTCACGTAGTTCATTATGCTTTGCTTTATATTGAAAACAGCTATGTACACATTTAGGTGTGAAATTTGCAACACTAATAAGCTGGACATAAGTTACCATCTTTCATCAATTTAAACATATGCCTGTTTTAAACACATTTTGCATGTCTGAAACCAAGACGTGTCTTTCCAAGCATCTTAATATTATCAGTGGCAGGGCCCGCATCGCTGTTTCTGCTGTGTGTGTCAGCATTGTCAGCACCAAGCATCGCTGTCTGTATTGTCATTACTTCAGTGATGTGTCTTAAAGGCACTTTACACATGTTGATTTTGACTGCTGTTTAAAATGCCTGCAGAAATATTAAACTGTGGGAGTGGGGGAGATTGCCTCACAAGCCGTCTAACCTAGTTCACTTTCCATTGCTGTGATACAACTTTATGTTCAAAAGCAACCCGGGGAGAAAGGGTTTGTTCACCTTGGCTTAAGGGCTCCAATCACACTACATAATGAATGAGGTCAAGGAGGAACTCAAGGTTGGAACCTGAAAACAGAAGGGAAGCCAAGAGCATCAACGAACGCTGCTTACTGCCTTGCTTATCATAGCTCACAAAGCTTGGTTTTATACTAATTGCCCAGGGTGGCACAGCCCCCCAGTAGACTAATTGTCACATATAAAATACTGCACAGGCTTGCTTGTGGGTTGATACGGTGGAGGCCTTTTCTCAGCTGAGGCTCTTTGTAGATGACTCCAGTGTGTGTCACAGTGACAAAACCCAACAAGCACAAAACATCACTCAGTCTTAAGAACTACGGAAAATGAATGGATTCTGGAGGATGATCATTTGTCTCTAAGAACATGTTCCTTCTTATGCTGTCAGACTCAAGTGGATGGTCCCACACAGAGAAATATATGGACAGCCCAAGTTGGATTTAATTCATTATTAAAATAAAATATGACATGAAGTTGGTTAGGATGAGATAGGAGTGGACCTGAGTGGACTTATCTGGAGTAAGGGTATAATATTCTTGAAAAACATTGTGTGAAATTCCCAAAGAAGTAGTGATGTATCAAAGAGTGTTTGTTTGCAATAGCACAACAAGCATCGCTTGCCTTGTGATTCCATCTTCTATCTACTCCCATTTAAAAATGTTACTTAGTTTTACAAAAATTTCCAAACAATCATAAAAAGAGTCATCAAGTTTTATCAATTAAAGCTCATAGTTTTCATCTGATAAATTTTTATGTTATGATTTTAAGGATTTGGAAGACTTTGTAGTGTTATCTGTATTGCTTATAGTCACATAACATTTTCAAAAGCCTTGATGTCCTGTTCGTATTGTTTAACATGTATAAGTTTGAATGGTAGAAAAAAAAAGAGCTTTTAAGGGTCAATTATTAAATTAGGCTAGTAACTGACTCATTTTTTTCTATTTCTGATTCCAAAATAGTAGTTAAAAAGAGTAATTTTGCGCATTCTGTTTGCCCCTTTTATATGTTTTCTTGCTTTCTCCCTTTCTCCATGCAGTAGAGTAGTACTTGAACAGCCTGAATTGTGAAGTGTTTTAACTGCTATGTTCAGCAATGCAGATATAGGCTTGTGTTCAGAGGGTGAAAGGGCAGAGCAGTCAGGATGCTCATTCCTGTGTACCTCGGGCTGTGTTTGTCACACAGAAGCAAAGATACCTATTCAGACTTCATCCACTGTCATTCTTTTCAAATCTTAGTTATTCTTCCCTTGGTCTCATGACAGCTTGTGGGCTCCATCCGAGTCCAGTGCCTACTCACTGTGAACTCAATGACTTCTGCTTCATCTCTGTTTGTGAACACCTTTCAGGGAAATACCTTTCAGCATTTACTATTCCATCTAACTCTCTGAGACAAAATTTTGAAATGAATGTAAAAATCTGAAATATAAGACACAATAAATATTTTCTGTTAGAAAAGACAAGAGAAAAAAGCATGACTTCCATGCTTATAAACCCGTTACTTAATAAGGAAGACTATTTTATGCTGCTTAGCTATTATTTGACAATATTTTCCAATTTCATGTTTATAATTCTGTTTATATTAAGAGAATGTCTATTTTACTTTTTCACAAGTATTAATAAAAGAGAATTCGTTCCAATCATCTGTCTGTGGATTTAGATAGCTTAGAATTCAGTACTTTCTTTGAACCCATTTTGACAGACAAAATTCAATTTTCACTAAGTAAACTTAATATATTCAGTGTTAAAATATGCATTTGTCCTAAATAATTTTTAGATACTATCTTTACATTAGAAATCTTCCTTATTTGTTAAGTCACCAAAATATATCATGAGATGTTCGAGATTGTATTATTTATTATAATCCTATGCTTTGGTTTTGAGTATCAGTTTTAAAGATCCTGATTCTCATTTCATTGTGACAATATGCAACACCATTTAGAATGTGAAAAGTTGATTAGTCAAAATTGTCTTTTGTATTTTTAAACACTAATTATGTAACTTTTCTTACTCATCCTTTTTATCATGCTGGATCCATTTAAAATGAATAATAATTTGGTCTTGATTCTGTTTAGAAATAAAATCCATTGCACCTCTTCAATAAATATGGAGCCATAATATTTTTATTATTAATGCCAAATATGTGCATTCATTTTGGGAACAAGTGTAATAGCATTCTTAGTTAAAGGAGAATCTGTTGACCTAGTGGCTTTTTTCTAAAAATAATTAGTTTATAATAAAAAGAAGTATTAACATTGAGTCTGTAATTTCTCTTGAGGTTATTAATAGAAAAAATTATGTGTTGCTGTCAAGAAAATCAATAATGGAACACTTAAGATCCAGATATAAGGGCAAATCATTATTGATGGTTGTTCAATAGGGGAAAATGTAATCATTACATATAAGAAGGTCTTACCCTCAATTAGATTTGCTTAAATGAAAATATCTAACTTAATTAAAGTCAGTGGTTACTAAAATTGCTCATTTATGATTAGAACAAACCTATAATTATTTCCTAAGTTTAACTTAGCCTTGCCCTCAGTTCCTTTCTCAGGTGGCATCTCTTTAGGATGACTTTTGATAATAAGTATTTAATATCAAAACTAGGTTCTGTCTACTTAGTTTCTCACCAATGTCATTAAATATCACATTCCATTCTGGCAATGTATTATCACCCAGCTCATAGCTGTACAACTTTGTCAGTGAATTTATCTTTATGATTAGAATTAAAGAATAATTACTGAAAGAATTGTTATGTGTTCATTTGTGTTCTTGGTACTAACACAAATGGTGTTTTTACTTTATGTGTTTGAGGGATGGCTCATTTTCCAATTAGTTACTGCTTAATGAAGTGACATAAAACTGGAAGGAGCCTCATATAGACAGGATGGGTGTGCATGTTGGATGCAAAGAATGTGTAATCCTTGTAGGCTCAGAATCCCTATTGTGAGATGTTATACTTTTCCTGAAGTCTAGAAGGAATGAAGTCACAATATCTAGAAATAGACAAATCGATACCTAATATTTGAAGTGATCTGAAAGAATATGAGAAAAATCCTTATGAAGAAATATGAAAAAGCATTAGCTTAAAGGGCTTTAATTATTTGCCATCATGCTTACTAAGACCCATTACTCTGGATATTTTATGTTAATAGTCTCTGTACTAGTAAAGTAGGGTCATTGGCTGATTTACAAAATAAATAACACCCTTGGAAGCCAGCGGTCTCAGGACCCTCTAAGTTGCTCCATATTTATAATGTTCCACATTTTGGGCAAAGAGGGTATCTATCTACCCAAGAAACTTTATCATAAATATACATTAATATTATTTGTCTCCTTTTTATTTAGGAAGATTGATATAAGGTGATGTGGGATTCCCCTCTGCGTGCTGTGATTACCATTAATAAATAAAGGACTTCTTTGGACCCATAGCAGGGCAGAACTTAGGTAGGCAGGGAAAACTAAACTGAATGCTGGGAGGAGGAAGGCGGAGCCAGAGAGAAGCCATGGAGTTGCCACTAGAGACAGACTTGCTGAAACTTTGCTGGTAGGCCATATCCTCGTGGCGATACTCAGATTAATGGAGATAGGTGAAATTAAGAGAGATGTGACAGTTAGCCATAAATATGCTTAAGCCATTGGCCAAACAGCACTGCAAATAATATAGTTTCTGTGTGATTATTTCTAGAGTCTGGGTGGCTAGGTAACACACAAACAGCCTCCTTATAACAATTAGGTAGTAGTATAAGTTTTTGCAAAGCATTATGTAAAAATTTGTAGAAATTTGAAAAAATAAATCACATTGTCTCCTATGATTTTACTATTTTAAGTTATTTAAAAGTTAGAAGAATTTTTTAATGAATTAGTAGAGAAAGCACTGCTATTAACGCTAATTCTTTAGACATAAGCAATGAATTTGTCTTTAAATACATAGTTAGAGATTAGCATGTTCACTTTTTCCACTTTAATTTAACATGAAACTTGAAGGCTTAGTGTTAGGAATATTTCTTAACATAAGCTTCCTGCCGACTCAAAATTCCAAATCAAGCCGAATCAAAACAAGCCAAATTTAAAAATATCCAGGTTTAATGGGAGATCTGGCTATCGGGTAGCCCCGAGGGGGTACCAGGAAGCCGCAGGATTGTGACCCCTGGGAGGAAGAAAGGGAGACCAAATATTCCTTTTTCGGGAGATCATTTAAGTACCCTGAGGAGTGGTCCTGACCCCATCCCCAGGAAGGGGTCAGGACCTGGCCTGCTGGGATTTGGAGTCCAGACCAGGCCTGGGGGCAGGGATAGATGCAAGGAAATGGGGCCTATGCTCCCAACTTGACACTTAGCCCAAGCAATAAATCAAGAGAGAAAATATTATTTTATTGTTTTTCAAACAGGAAAGAAAGAAGTTGCAATATTCATTTGGCAGAAACTATCATTATATAATTGATTTATTAGAAAATTCATGCATTTGATTTATTAGGAAACTAGTGGGATACTAAGATCACAAAAATGAGCAACCCTCAAATAGATAATGAAAAATGCATGGGGCTGGAGAGATGGCTCAGTGGTTAAGAGCATTGCCTCTTCTTCCAAAGGTCCTGAGTTCAATTCCCAACAACCACATGGTGGCTCACAACCGTCTGTAATGAGGTCTGGTGCACTCTTCTGGCCTTCAGAATATTGCATACATAATAAATAAATAAATAAATAAATAAATAAATAAATAAATAATAAATATTAAAAAAAGAAAAATGCAAATAAAATTAATAAACATTAATTTTCTCAATGCCTCATGAAAATTATAACAAAAACAAAATGTAAAACAAAACAAAAACCCAAAACAACCCACTAATGAATACACATTCTTCTTAGCAGTCCAAGGAATTATATAAAAAATTAATCACTTATTATCGCTCACATGAAATTTCAACAGATAAAAGAAACTGGGGATCACATCCATCATGCCACATGACCACACTAGAATAAAGCATTATATCAGCAGTTATAGAAAGCTGCACGTTAATATCAATAGAAACTTCAGAAAGAATTCAACATGTGGGAATCAATACACCACTGAAAGACAGGGGTAAAGTTTGAAAGAGGAAAAGAAAACAAAGATTCTTAGAATTAAATGAAAATGAAAATACAACACACCAAATCTCTCCTATTTAATTAAGGAAATTCCATAAAAAATGAAAGTTCAAAATACAAGGTACCTAGAGCAAAAATGTGTGAAATCTTAAATTAGTAAATTAATGATGGACAAGAATGCCTTGGTAAAAAAGCCCAAACAGCATCCCCCCCAAATTAGACAGGAAGAAATAAACAAAATGAGGACTCACTTGAAAACCTATATACAAGTAACAATATGCATATGGAGAAGGTTATATTTAGAAATGCATATGTGCACACATTAGAAATGTATTCATATAAAAACCATTAATGACAAAAAAAGGAAATGAGTTTTAATGAGAACAAGAAGGGTTATATGGGAGGGTTTATGAGGGAGAAAAGAGAAAATACTGTAATTATATCATTATCTCAAAAATTAAAAAAACAATGACTGAAATTAATGATATAGAATTGATAAACTAAAAAAATAATGGAATAAAATATTTTCATTTATCTGACAGTGCTAACAATATTGAGAAAACATTAATCAAATTAACCTAAAGAAAGAAATAGATCAGAAGCAAAAAAAATATTAGAGAATAAAAAGGAAGAGATTACAATACATACTAGCAAAATTCACAGAGTTATAAAGACATACTTAAAAACCGTTTACCAATTTGCTAGTGTATAATCTTCTTTAAACAAATACAAGTGTGAAATAAATTCAAATGAAGTTAACAAGTGATAGGGAGATAGTGCCCCAACTACAGACCAAAAAAAAAAAACATACAGTGCCACAAATGTGTTGCATCTAATTGTATACTTGGCCAAAAAGGCCCCATGGAAACCATAGCTCAGGCTATGTGTTGCTCTCCACAAATGATGGTAAGGATATATTGCTGAATACAAAACTTACCTATTTCATTGAACTTGGAGAAATCAAGCTAGCAGCTAACTGTAGCTATTGCCTCTAACGACTAATGTTCATGGTACCAGGAGAGACTCTACACAGTACCAGAAAAGAAAAGTAGCCACCAGTCAAGCTATAAACTTCACAGCCCACAGCAATGATGAAATCAGCAATGTAGACAAACCCATGACATCTAATAAAAAAGAAGCAGGAGTAAAAAAAAAAAAAAACTCCAAACTAAAAGGAGTCCATGGCAAGATGGATTCAACAAAGAACTATACCAGACCTTCAAAACAGAACTCACATCAGTATTTCTAGAAAATGAAGGAATATTTTAAATTCTTTTTACAAAACCAAACCTGAAATGAAAAAGCAATGGAAATATAAAACAATGTTTCTGATGAAAATCATGCAAAACTTCTCAATAAAATACTTGCAAATTGAATTTAAAAACCCATCAAAACGATTATACAACATGATCAAGTAGGCTTTAACCCAGAGAAGCAGAAAAAGTTCCACATTTATAAATCAACAAACATAATCCAACACATAAATAGACTCAAGGACAGAAACCACATAATCTCCTTCCTAAGTGCATACATCCCTTTGTTAAAACCATCGTTAGAAGTACTAGAAAACGTAGAAATAGAGAAGACATATGTCAGTGCAATAAATTAATATTCAAAAAGTCCAAAGGGAACTTCTTTCTAAATGAAGAAAAACTTAAATCATTTCCACTAAAATCACAAACAAGATGAAGATGTCTACTCTTTCACTTCTTATTTGTAGATGGTATAATTATGTAAGATTTTCTGATGCTAACAGAGACATTCAACAAAGTAGTAGGATGAAAAAAATTAATACACACAAAGGAGTAGCCTTCATGTTCACAAATAATAAAGATATCAAGAAATAAATAAAACAATTCCATACACAACAGCCTCAAAATATTGCAATAATATTAATCAAGGAAATGAAAGACTTGTGTGATGACAACTTTAAGACACTGAAAAAAGAAATCATAAGAAGATACCAGGAGATTAAAAAGAATATCTGATGCTCATGAATAGAGAGAAATTAATATAAAACGGTAATCCAAGATAATGCAATTTGCAGAGGTGATTGGCATCAGAATTCCAGTGTAGTTATTCACAGAAATTGAAAAAAAAATCTTAAATTGCACATGGAAACATAAAAGAAGTAGGACAGCCAAAATAATCCTGAACAACAAATGAACTGCTAGAGCTATCTATCCCCACCCCAGATTCAGCGTATGTTTTAAAGTTCTAATAACAAAATTAGCATGATATCTGTATGGAAATACACAATGATCAAGAAAATAGAGATGAGGAACCACATATTATTATCCAAAACTTCTACATCCACATTAGTTTTCATAAAGAGGCCAACAATCCCGTAAGTAAAGACATTATCTTCAATAGCTGGTGCTGGTAAATTGACAGTGACATGTAGAAGGATTAGACCATTTTCTCTCACCCTGAAAAAAAAAACCAATTCTGAATGCATCAAGGACCACAAAGTCAGGCCTGGTACCTCAAATCATATATGAGAAAGTAGGGAAGGCTCTTCTACTCATTGACACTGGAGAAGACTTCCTTTCCTGACAGCCCAGACAGTAAGACCACAAGTTAATAAAGCAGACCTTAAAATTAAAAAAAAAAAACTGTACTTTAAATGATACTGTTATTTGAATGAGATGCCACCTTCACAATGGGGAATATTATTTACAAGCTATTTATCTGAGGCTGGGTTAGTATCTTGAAAATACAAAAAGAAAAAGAAAACAAAAACAAAAAATTAAACATTAAGAAAACAAACAACATAATTTAAAAATAGACCATGGAACTAAGCAGAGAGTTCTCAGTAGATAAAATATAAACACATGAAAAATATTTTTAAAAAATATTCAACTTTCTTAACAAGTAGGAAAATGAAAATTAAAACTATTTTGAGAGTTTATCTTACCCCAATCAAAATAACTAAATTTAATAAATGGAAACAAAACAAACAAAAACTCAAAATGACAACAAATTCTCGTGGTAGGAACGAGGAACATTTATTCCCTGCTTGTGGGATTCCAAGTTGATGCAGACACTGTGGAAATCAGTGTGAATTGTCTTCATACAACAAGAAATAGGTCTGCCATAGAACCTAACTATAAAGCTCTTGACATTTGTATCAAGATCTCTATATCTTACCTTAAAGATGCCTTATCATCTTCGTTCATTTTTGTTCTATTTACAGTAATTTGAAAAACAAAAAAACAGCCTGAATGTTCATCGACTAATTAATGGGACAGTGAAAATATATTGCATTTACACAATGGAATATATTATTCAGCTGCTAAGAAAAATGAAATTTGCAGGTAAAAGAATGGATCTGTAAATAGTCATCATGAGTGGGGTAAACCAGGTACAGAAAGATAAACATCGCATATTTTCTCTCATTTTATGAATGTTTGCTTCGAGTTTTTAGACATATGTGTTTCATAGAATATACACCAGAGTCAGTATACTGATCAGAGAGCACGAGTGGGGACTGCCAGGAAAAGACAGAATGAAAGCAGTGACCTAATGGGGAAAGAAGACTAACAGAACAGAAAGTTAAATGGATCTGAGAATGGAAGACAGGGGAGGGAGAAAATGTAGGGAGAGAACGAACACTAAAGACAACTCAAAAAAAGTCATATAGAGTCCTACTACTGCAGAAACTTTGTAAAATATATGCATAGACATATGTAAAAATAGTTTAATTGAAGTCAGTGTATAATAGGGCAACAGTGCTTCATCTAAACCTAGAGGATAACAAATAAACTCCCAGTGTAGAGGATGATTAACCTCTTCTTAAATTATTGGCAAGTGAGATACCATTGAGTGTCAAACATTACAGGCTATAGCCAAAGTTCCCGATTATTCTCTGGAACTTGATGGTAAGATGCTATGGCTAAAGATACCAGATGATTGAACCAGAGAACAGTGAGAAATCAAGTGAGTATTCATCTGAAAGCTTCATTCTTAATCTCCAGCTTATTAATGCGGGAAGATGCTCTGTCTGAATCCAGAGAATATGAAGTAATATGAAGTAATAACCAATCTTACCCTCTGTGACCCTTGTGAGCGACAATAATGACTGCTCTGACAAGACATGTCCACTTGGTGCAATAGTGGCAGATTTATAGGAGTAGCCAACAACTTTATGATTAGATGTAAAGACCACTCTATAAGCTGATATCCATACCTGGAACTATAACTGGGGCCAAGAACCTGTGTTAGACAAGTCATTGACTTTAGGGAATTTCCTAATATTATTACTCTGCTAACGGATATTGTGTAGAAACCTTTTATAGCAGGTTTAGAATCATTTTAGCCTAATACTAATATTTACAATTAAATTATTAATTTCAGATAATACCATTAGTTGACCCACTCATAACTTTTTAATTTTTAAACACTATATCAAAATATAATTCTGTCGGTTTCTGTGGTTAGATATTGTGCTTTAAAACATAGACAACTATCTATGTTTTAGAGGCTGTATATCCTGTGGGTCAGAGGATAACTTGATGGTTTGCACATTTGGTTCTGGATGTTTTACTTGAATCAGAATTCTGTTTGGAGCTCTTATTGATCTTTGACAGGTTCTCTGTCCCCAGTTTCCTGCTTTTGTTATAATTTAAGAACGACATTGATTGCCATTCTCACTGCTTTGAATGTGCCTGGAACTATATATACATGCCAATTGGGGCAAATTATTTCAGCTTTTCCGAAGTTATTTCATAGATCAAAAGAGAGATATAAAGTCCCCCAGGTCTTCATTCTTTGTTCACCACTTAAGAGTAAGAATTGATTGTGTTTCTGTGCCATAGTGGAGCATTTGTTCACTTGCTCACAATATTAGCTCACTATTTTTCACTTTCCTAATATCAGTACAATTTTTCATTTCAAGGATCTTAGTCTCGGGAAAATTACATCCATTTCCTAAATTTTCATATCATACTTCTTAGGACACATTAGAAGAAAATGGTAGATTCACAAGCTAATAAAAGGAAGGACTTTTTTTCTTGTTCTGTCTAAACTTACAAACATTAGTAGGAAAACAGAAGAGAAAGCTTGTTATCACCAGAGAAAACTGAATTTCCTAGAAAGCAAGCAGTGTGCAGCAGTGCCACCAGGAATCTGTGCTCTCCATCCACTGCACCGCTTGAGAACATCAGCAGCAATAGTTGCCGTGAGCCTCAGTTCATTTCCCTTTCTCTCTTTGCCTAAACTCATTCTTTGAGTTGGGGAAGATGATTTCTATAGCTCTTTAATGATCTACTGTTAAGTAAGTGCACTGTAAGTGCTAGTCTTCAAGAAACACACTTGTCTTTACTAAACGCTTTTAGCAATTTAGTGAAAGAGTATAGAAATAATTTTATTTAGTTTTTTCATAGTATTCCATTTTCATAGAAACTATGAGATGAATAGAAGAATAAAAACATGAGAAACCCACAGACTCACATACATACACACATATTCACACACACATACACACACACACACACCATTTCAGGGTTCAGTTTAACTTATCTTCACAGTAAAAGATTGTGTTCACTTGTCCTTCATCCCCTAGACAATAGACTAACTATAAATCCCTCCCTCTCTCCAGCAGCCATGACTATTCTTCAGCGGACTAGAGAGGCCTGTCAATTGAACTTTGTAAAAATAGAGTTGTATACCATATTTTCTTATATCTGGCCTTTTAAATTGAATATATATATATGTATATATATATACACACACACATACATATGTGTGTGCATGCATTTTCTTGTGTTTATAGATAATCTGTGACATGCGCATGGAGGTCTGAGGACAACCTCAGGAATACCATTCACTTCTCTTGAGATAAGGCCACTCACTCACTGACTTGGAGCTCACAGTTATGTTACAGTGACTGGCTGGTGAGGCCTGGAGAGCACCCTGCTCTCATTTGCATAGCACAGTGACAATGCCTTCCTACCACCACACCCAGCCTTTTTATTTGGGACTGGGGATTTAACTCAGATGCTAATCCTGTGAGGTGAGCATTTACCAGCTGAGGCCACATAACTGGCTTCTTATATTCAAAACTATTGCTTTACCATTCATGTGTGGAGGCCCAAAAATGTGAGCCTATTTCCACCTTGCCTGTAGGTCAGAGAGCTTCAGCTTGCTCAAACTTGTTGCTACTTGGCCCTGATCAAAGGTCAGAGTTGGAATTTACTTCTCTTCTCTTCCTACAAGGTTATTGTCTGTTTCTACCTCAAACAAAGGTGCTGCCTAGACTTAGACCAGAGAGTTCTGTTCTCTCAGGGCTAATAATTAGACTTTGTATTTCAGGTATTGAGAAGTAGATCTGTTTCTACCTCAAACAAAAGTTTGAAAATCCAAGTAAGTTCCTACATCCTTAGGGGAGATAACAATGGATTCCACTCCGGGAGTGGTTTGCCTACAGAATGTTTTGGTTTAAGTTGTGAGTATTACTTGTCTTGTTCTAGCAACAGAATGTTTAACTAAGAATGTAGCCCACAATCTTCAACTGGTCTGTTCTTTTCTTGTATAATGTTAATGCCATTCTTTTTTTTAAAAAAAAAATCTTACTCCATCCTTTGGGGTCAGGGGTATTTTAAGCAAATAGAAATTAAACGTAGGTGATTTCGGTGTTTACTGGAACTCCCTCCTGATACTCTCCTATGTTTTGTTATTTTCTCTCGCGTCTTTGTTCTCTTTACTTATTTTTCTAATTCCCATGTACCTACCCTGGTAAGTGGTATCCTTGTTGAAGCTTGTCTCTGACATTCATGCAATAATTTTGCTAGATCAATATTATCTAGATCAATATTTTTGCTAGATCAATATATTATCATGGTAAAAGAATGCACACGCCTGTTTTTTTTAAGTCATTGATTGTTCTTCTGGGTACTTCTGTTCAATCTATATAAATGTTTTCTTAGTGAACATTTTTATATCTTCTAGGGACATATTGAGTTGGATTTCTGGACTATATGATTTACATATTTTCTTCTTTTGTAGATAGAATGGAATATCCTCAAAGCGTGTCCTTATTAACACACCTGAAATAGCCCATGATAGCTCAACTCACATCAGTTCCTTTTCAAAGAGTACTGTCAGAATTTTTAGTTTTAGTCATTATGTGACCATAACCATGGTTCATTTATCTTATCCAATTTCTCAGATATCTATTGTACATTTGTGGAAATTTAACTTTCAAGTGAGGGGAGCAGGATTATATCAGTGGATTTGTACTGCCAAGTTAGCTACTGTTGTTGGTATCAACTATCAACTTGACAGGATCAGAATCAGTCAGGAGACATGCAATCCACCTATGAGGGATTATTGAGATTAATTTAGCCTCTGTCCATGTGGGTGAGAAACTATCTTGATACAATAATTGAGTTAAGAACACCCACTCTAACAGTGGGTTAGAGCATTCCCTGTGTTGGGGTTTGGGACTGCATAAAAAGGGGAAAGCTACCTATCTGAGCAGGAATACTCATTACAAACACAGGTGCAATGTGAGCCCTGCCCTATGTGTAATAGTCTGTCCTGTCCCTTTAAGAGACAAGCCCTTCCTACTTCCTCCCCTGTCTGCCTAAGCAAGCAGATCTTCCTTCTACTTCCAACCTGAGCTCCCTCCTTTTTCATCTCTCTCCCAAAGAGGTAACTGCTCTCATGGTTCTTTCTCCCACATCCCCTCCCCCATTCCCCCCCTCTCCTCCCCCTTCTTTCTCTATCTCCCCTTTCCTTCCATAGCCCACTAAATAAATATCCAACCTTACTCTGCATGGCTTGCCTCTCTAACTTTGTCTCTCACCCTCTGCGTGGCTCCCTGCCTGGTACCTGCTGGCCCTTGTGGCTTGCCGCTGTGCCACTCAAGGAACCACAGTGTTTTATGTAAACCATAACACTATGCATGTGGTGTCAGGACTGACGTGCAACAGTGGAAGTGATCTTAAACTGTGACTCACAAATAAATTCATTCTCCATTGGGTGGTTTTGTTAGGGTGTTTTATTAGAGCAACTGAAAAGGAACCCAGTTCAGTTACCATGTCAGACCAGGTGCTCCCACAGAAAACATAAAAACATGGGATTCAAAAGTAAATTATACAGTGTTCTTGGGAAATTATTCAACCTTCATAACATTGTCTGTGGTTTCCCTAAGCATCCTGTATCATTTGGGTAGGACTCTAATAGCTGTGCTGTTTACAATGATTTAAGGTTTGCCTCTTAATTTTGGGTTGATAATCCAAGTAGTGCTGCTTGATCCACACACACTATATGGGAACTCTGTCCCATTTACTACACTTTTATGTGTTTGCGTCCAGCTGAAATGTTCTGCTCCTCAGACTCTGTCGAAGAGACCACAGTCCTTCTCTGAGCACTGCATAGCTCCTTGCCAAGCAATTTACTCTTTAGCACATTGTGTTCTGCAAAAATGTGCGTTTGTCATTGATTATATAAATCTGTGAGGTGCAAAGTTACACTTTAATGCATGTCTTCCTAAAATACTGAGTTGAAACTGCTATTATTAATTTAAAGTGTAATTAAGTACTATAATTAATGGGAAGCAGCTGTGCTCTTACAAGGAAAACAGTCTCTAAAAATATGCTATGTTTTGGATTTTAGAATTATATCATGCTGTGCTGTAATTCAGGAAGGGAAACAGGTTAATTGAGTCTAAATGTGGGAAAACACAGTTAACAAGCACCCTAGACTACTAAATAATATCTTTACGTGCACAGAACTTTTTACATAAGACATCATTCTGCAAACTATATGGTTTTGGTCACTTGCACCAAACAGCAAGGGTTGAGAAGAAAAATTATGAAGAACGATAAGTATTAATTTTAAAAAACGAATTGTAAGGTTCTGTTTTGTAATAAAATAAATCATTCAAATAAGTAGTAGATAAGACTGGTCATAGGCAACATGTTTTCTCTAATGTGTTTTCTATTATCCTGTAGAAGAAAATGCAGCCATGACCTGCAGCCAGACTGCCTGGCACACTGATTTAGTCAGAACACTGCATTCTGAAGTGGCATGAGTGGCCAGTGGCTGGCCTGTGGATGAGCCTGCATGTTCCATGTCTCCTCTAATGAGCTTCTTTCACATAGAGACCCTAGTGGCCTGACGCACCTGCAAGTCCTAAGCAATGTGCTAACCAATCACAGTCGATCAGCTTCCACTATGTAAGTGGTTGCTCATATGTAATAAAGCAAATGCTGTTCCCTGAAGCTGTCTCCCAAAAGGTTCATCTCTGTGCCCTTTACTGATCCACAGACACTGCTGTCTTGTCGGGGACACTCCAGTAACAATGACAATATCCATTTCATGTGAGACAGTTGGCATATATGGAATATATGTTCAACCATTTGAATATTTTTTATATTATTTCCCTGAAATAAACATATTTATTTTCACATAAAGAAAACATGCAATTATATAAATATATTGATGCTTTCCACTGTGCTGCATGTAACCTCAGTGCTCACCACATTTACTGATTTGTTGGACTTCTACTGCAGTCAGCATAGTCATGGACATCACAGCGGCCTGGAAAGAGGGGGGTGGTAGACACAGGCACAAGATTCCAAGCCTCAAGAACAAATTATTTATTTTTCTTACTGCTGTTTATATATTGTTGAACTAGGCACTAAAGATAGCATTGTAAACAGACAGCAGTGTCCGTGTGTCAGTAAAGGGCATAGCGATGAACCTTACCTAAGTTAATGATATATAAGGTATTGGTGGAGGAGATAGAGATGAGCAGTACCCCAGCAGAGTGCTTTCCACTGTCAGTATTGCAACTTTTCACAAGGTACTTGGTAAATGAACTTGACAAGTCCACTTGATGCAGGCTGTTTTTCAGGGTCTGAGGCTAACAGGCAATTGGCACCATCTAAACTTATCATTTAGCTATGAGACAAATTCAGTTTCATAGCAAAACAATCTCAGAGATCCTCGAGGAAGAAACTTAGTTTAGAATGTGTGTCTTATGTTTCTACTGCTTTGATCCCCTTGGTTATTCAACCTGCTTTCTTTAACAGTCAGGACCACCTCAGGTAGATGGGCCCTCTCATGGCAGTGGTTATTCAAGTGAATGCCTCCAGGTTCCCCTAAACGCAAAGTTACTAAGGCATTTTCTTAATTAAGTCATCCCTCTTTGCAGTTACATCTCAGTTTGCGTCAAGTTGACAAAACCAACCGGCACACCCTGGAATCTGGGTGGCTTCATGAATAGGAATACATCCGATATTAGAGTTGCTTGAGTACCAGAAAGTTTTTACTCTGAAAAAGCAGGGATGTGGGCATTCCACAATATGGAGTCAATATTATGTCTTATTGAGAAGCTCTTACATTGTAAATTAACCCAGACTTATTATCTGCCCCGTGGTGCTACCTTTTTTCAACGAGGCAAATTTACGTTGTTTCTTTTCACCTGCTACTCCTGAGACTCCTCACTTCTTCCCAGCATCCCTCCCCATCTGGCTCTCCCGCAGAGCTTTCAGCCAATCAGCTCTTTATTAACAATGAGAGCAACACCCTTCACAGTGAACAAAGTATTAATCCACAGCAGTACAACAGCTGTGGGAGTAACTGACGAGTATCTTGTTGGATTTTAAAGCCACTTCATGAAACGGAACCCAATCTTGATACTTCTCAGGTGGCCATGATGCTGAGAAGAGATAGGTCATGGATCTAGGGGAAAAAATATTATTGTAGTGCTAAAGGAGCATAGACAAAAAAAATGACTCCTAAGGATGTTATGGTGTCCTCATACATAACCAGAGATGCTTCCTCCTGCAGTAGGTGGAGCAAATACAGATGCACAGCTGAACAACGTACAGTACAGAGACCCAGGAACACTGAGTTCTAAAAGGGATAGCTCCACCAAATCCCTCCCCTCAGGGCTCAGGAAAGTCTGAAGAAGAGGCAGTGGAAAGATTGTGAGAGGTAACAAGGATGGAGAACACCAAAGAATCGAGGCCTTCTAGACACTGCAAGACTGATGTATATATGAACTCAAAGGGACTGTGGCAGCATGCATGGGGCCTTCACAGGTCTAAGCACTTCCAGGGCTTAGAAGGGGGGTGAAAACATCCACCATCCCTAACCTGGAAGCTAACTCCAATCGATAATCACTTGCAAAGGAAAAATTAGTTTTCTTCAATGGAGTCTCACTGGGTATGCAAACCCCATTTAAGGGCAGGCCCCATGCCCCACAGCACTGTCAATACATAAGGAACTCAATAAATTATTTTTTAGTTTTGTTTGTTTCAGAAAAAATATTATGTCTTATTACTGTCAGTATTAAAATCAACACATAGTGGATAAAAATCAAGTTTTTTGTTTTAAGAAACAGTGTTTGATTTTTTTTATCAACACAACTGCGTATTTGTAAATGTTCCTCATGTAATTCTGCAATATGAGTTGAAACTTAGTGTGCTTGTGCGACAGCCTGGTCAATTCCCACTCAGTACTGCCTATTTCCTTCCTATTGAGCAGATGCATGAAACCACAGGTGTTCATTTTCATCTTGTTCTAGACTTCTACCCCCTTCATGCTTTGTTCTGCCATTATGTCTGATTCTGGCTGGGTTCCTTCCACAACACACTACATGACCTGAGGATAAAGCACAAGTCTATGCTACTGTGTACATTCATAACTGACTTTACCTATTTCCTTTCTAACAAGATAAATGTGTATTTTTTTCTAATAAAAAATGATGCCTTAAGGAGATGGGTTAGTGAGTAAGAATGTTTTCTTTGAAAACAAAAGGACTTGACTTAAATCCCTAGGACTTACATAGGAAATATCTAGGCATAGCTGCAGCCCCAGCACTGGCCAAGCCAGCCATCTGAAACTGGGCTTCAGTTTCAAGACAAAAACAAAAACAACACAAAACCATCCTTTTTTAAATATATAAGTGAAGAACAATCAAGGAAGACAACCAACCTCTGGTCTCTATATACCTACTCAAGCTCATGTACACCCTAGAAACTTCTATGATTGCAACATATACAGAGAGAGAGAGAGAGAGAGAGAGAGAGACAGAGAGATAGACAGAGAGACAGAGATAGAGAGAGACAGAGAGAGACAGACGGACAAAGATAGAGAAAAAGACTGAGAGACAGAGAGAGACACAGTGACATACACACACACACACACAGAAAAAAACTGGGAATGCTATCATTGGTTTTACTTCCTGTGACCCCTGATCCATGAAATCTCTCATTTTGGTTGTTTTATAGATTATGTACATTAATAAAATTTAATTTTCAGTTTAACATTTCCTTTTTGAATGCTTTCTGCTATGAGTTTGTAAAAAGGTATACATTGTCTGATTTTTATTATGTGGCAGTTCTTCCATATGTATATAAACACACATATGAAATTTAAGAGATGATTTGTTTGGATAGCATTTTTGGAAACAGTTACTCCCTAAGCAGCATATAGGCACTCAATGGAAGCTATGAGTTCATTTGCAGTTATAAGGAAACTGTTTGGGCATAATATTTGTGCTTGAGAGATGCTGTATAAATAGGTTCATAAAGTTAACCTTCCTTCAAATTGACATCCTCGACTTTATCCTACAGAATAAATGGTGAAGGAGAAAATGTTAATTATGAAGCTTTTCAAGATTACTTTTTTTTTTTCATTTTGAGAAAGTAGAGTGTTCACCACTTTCCATGTTAAATAAGGTTCCTTGCTTGGTAACGTAGGCTCTGCTACAGTAATTGTGTGCTTGGAGCAAAAGCTTGATGGTGGAGAAGACAAGTGCAAAAAGCAATTTTTGCAACAGCCAACCAGAACAGCCTGTTCTGTTCCCAAGGAATTAATGGACTTAACCTTGCAGCTGCAACGGTGTTATTATGCAAATATTCTGAGGATTATGAAAGCCAGCCTATTCTCTACAGAGAAAGTTGATTCTTTCTTCCTGAGAACTCTAAGTGACTAGATAATTGACACATTGTATAACTACATTAGTCAGAGAAAATATATTTTCAATCTACTGATTTTCATTGTATACTACGGTGTTTTCAGCAATTTATTGAGGCTTTTAGCTAGAAAAATGCTATTTAGCTTAGTAAACTCCAATGTCCTTGAAAAGGAAAGGATTGGAAATGCTGGATGACTATTTTATATTATATTTGTTTTATTTCAGAAAGAAATAAAATAACCCTTAAATTTTACTCAAGCGTAGTGATGTGGTTATATTGAATGCGTTCAAAGCAATGTATTTGCATTTTGATTGGCAACAGCCTAGAGATTTATGATCTAATTATTTGATCAAGTTGATAGCCACTTTGGTTTTTGAAGCAGATCTTAGATTTATCATGCATACAAAACACTTGCAATTGAAGGTTCACTCTTTGTAATTGACCAATTGTGAATATCACTCAGAGTGCTCTTCACTGAATTGAAACTTTTTTCTAATAAAATCTTTGATGATTTTAAAATAATTTAAATAAAATATATAAGGATAAGGAAAACAATAGCTTCGCTGTGGTAGAGCTTAAGTTATACACATAGTTAGAGGATAATAATCAATTCAAACTCTTTATATGACAACCTGCAGGCATTATCTTGGGAGTGTCAAATTTATGTAGCAAGGTCATTTATTCCTGAGGAGATATGCTTTACATTTATGATACACACACTAATTCATAAATACAATAATTATAGCATTATAGCTGTTTAATTGAAAATATACAGAATTTGTTTTTTGTTTTTGTTTTTTCGAGACAGGGTTTCTCTGTGGTTTTGGAGCCTGTCCTGGAACTAGCTCTTGTAGACCAGGCTGGTCTCGAACTCACAGAGATCCACCTGCCTCTGCCTCCCAAGTGCTGGGATTAAAGGCGTGCGCCACCACCGCCCGGCGAAAATATACAAAATTTGGAATCTACAACTTTGTACCTTGATCTGAACCATATTACTTCATTAATCTATAAAGAACAGTCCTTAAAAATTATGAGACTGAATTGAATGATAATATATGTAGAAGTGTCTGAAAACCTAAAAATTACGAATATTATTTAGTGATATTCACCTGTTTTTATGCTCCTCGTCTTTCACTAAGAAATAAAATTTTATACTGTATCAAAAATAAATGTGAGAAATATATATAAAAATTACAATGAAAATAATTTAAGTAATACAGCGTTACTTTTAAAATTCCAGCATATCATAAAGTATCTAAAATAAAAATCCTATTACCAGGCATGAGCAACCTTATTTTGAATTGTTGGTCACAGAATTTCAAGAAATTCAAAAATAATACAAACTTTTGCTGTTGCCCTAGATTTTCCCTCAAAGATTTAGGTAAATTCCCATTGCAGGAGAGACGAAGCACTTCAGACACAGGGCTTGAAGGTCCAAGCTGGCTCTGACCTGAAAATCTCCTCCCTGGGAACTAACTTCTGCACTCTTGGAAGTTGCTATATGAGCTGCTAGTCATGCTACCCAGTAGTGAAACATATGTATTACAGTAATGGCCAACACGGCAAGATTTTCTAAAGGTGAAATATGTCCTGGTCGTAAAGAACAGATGGATGTCTAATTGTACTTCAGACATGGTCAACAGGAGGGAAATCATGCCTGGAACTGGAAACCTAGCCAGCTACCCTAGTTCGAGAAGCACAGATCTTAGGAGAATCAACTACTGCCAGTTCACTAAAGCGCGTAATCCCCTGCTTTCTCTGAGTCATTGCTCCTATACTCACAGGTAATGTAGCTTCCAGCCCTCATCCAAGGAACTACTCGTTGTGACAGATGGCAATCATTGCATAAATCCACATGAAATGCAGAGAAACGGATCCTTGTGGAGTCCTGCCCCACATAACTGCTACATCTAAGGATGAGGAAACAACGTCAGAGGGGCAGAGAGATTGTGAGAGACAGAGGACAAGAAATCTTGGTTTTGCTTTTACTCCTTTGAAAGCCTCATAAGCAGCTTAGAAATCGTTCATGTGTGGTACGAACTGTAAGTCAAGCAAGGTTCAACTTTGAAATGCTGATGGCTGAAGCAAATCCTTTTAACTGTATTCATAATTACTTTCAAAAGTAACCAATTCTAGCAAAATTGAAATGTGCGATCTGACTGTAGTGAGTGGCCTAGGCAACGGAAAGTAGTTGCATTTTTTCTTGTAGGTGTTATGCCCAGATCTGCGAAGTTCCCCAAAACCAGCAAGGAGATCGAGTCCTGTATGTAAACATAACGGAGTCTTTATTTTATACAAGTTTGCAAACCTGGTCACACCATGTGTCCAAAGTACTGGACTAATCGGAGAGTCCCGAGCTCAGTTAGAGTTGGGTTTTATAGTAATAAAGGTGGGGGTGAGTGATTTACAAGGTTCAGGACCGCTGAATGGCTGACATTTGTCTGGGGGTATCCTGGTGAATGTGTGCTGGTTGGTGATACTATCTACAATGGTTGGAACATTAGGAATTTCCTTTGGATGGTCTGTTCTTGGGTGGTGCCTGGGTAATCTCAGTTTGTGCTTCAGGGTAAACTACTGAGACTCAGGCCTCTATTAAACTTCTCATGGCAGGGTCCTCCACTGGCAGCTGATAATGGTTGGAAGTTAAGAACTATCTTTGGGTGGTCTGTTCCTATTAAGCTTGTCATAGTTGGGTCCTACAGTAGGTTTTCTTTTTCCTTTCTTTCTTTTTTTGTTTTTGTTTTCCCAGACAGGGTTTCTCTGTGTAACAGCTCGGACTATACTTTAACTTACTTATAGAGCAGGCTGGCCTCGAACTCATTGAGATCTGCTTGCCTCTGCTTCCCAACTGGCGTGAGCCACCAACTGCCGATTCTTGTAGTTTCTCAAGAAAACATTCATTGATGATGATTGAGGTGTTAAAGTAGAAAATAAAGTAAAACAAATCTAATATTTGATTAAAATAAAATGTTTTATATGAAATGTTTTATACTTAAAAAAAATTACCAGGCAGTAGTATCACAGGCCTTAACTCTCAGCACTCAGGAGCCAGAGGCAGGTGGATCTCCAAGTCCATAACCAACCTGTTTACAATGTGATTTCCAAGACAGCCAGAGTTGTTACACAGATAACCTCTGTCTCAAAACACAAAGAAAAAATAAAAATTAAAAAAGGAAAGAAATCTTCAATAAGATTGTGTCTCCTAAAAATGGCATGGAAACCTCACCAGTGATCCCTCAATGGCATAGCTGCCCTAAACAAGACCTGAACAAGGGCACACCAATAGACACGCTAACTAATGTGCAAGGGGCAAGTCTGGTGGAGAATTACAGGCAACTAAGGGAAGCCAAATAAAGAGTGGGAGAATTAGGTTTCCCTTAGGGGGAAGCCCTGATGTTGGTTACTCAATACCAGTACTCAACCCTAAAATAATGTACATGCAAGGAACATTGAATAGTCTCAGAATGCTGTATTTTTTTATATTTATACATTTGTGTGTGTGTGTGTGTGTGTGTGTGTGTGTTGTGCATGTGTGCATGGAAGGAAAGGCAATGGAGAGAAATGATATAATTCCATATGTTAAAAAAAAAACTCTGACATATATACTTAGTCTTCAAGTTCTCAATCTATAATGCCATCCACATTTGGGTAGCTTCTGCCAAGGAAGAAGGGTGGTTAGTAATCTTTTTTTATGTTTGTACTGTACTGAATGCCTCTTTTCACCATTTTCCATGTCCTTCTACCTATGTGCCTCTGTCTTCCTCTAGAACTAGCGTGACTAATTCCACATTACTCTTTCATTATTTTTTGCTTATGAAATCCTTAGTGTTACAAGTATTTGTCCTTAAAGAATACATTGCTTACTGTTATGTTCTTTTGGAATTTATAATAATATAGAATTGGTTTTCACTCAATATTCACCACTGGATATACATGAGGTAAATTTTCACAACTGCATTTTATTTCTTCCTGTGAATATCCTGTATTGATTTTTTCCTTTTAAAATAATATTTGTATTTTCCCTAATTTTTAAATGTAGACAGTTTTTATGATGTCTTTTTGTACATATTTAGTTCTTATTACACATTGTTGCTATACTATAAATATCTAACTGAGAATATTAAAGTAAGGGATATTAAGTCAACATCTCTAGATAAAATACAGGTTAGATTAATCTGAACTTGCAGTCACAATTTTCCTGAAACAATCAACTTGTAACTATGTTGTATGTGGATTTCTGTTCGAAGGCATCTTATTTAGTATGTATTGTTGATTCACTGTTACTGAGTTCATGACTACCTTCTCAACGCATCCATGATCGTGGCTTCTAATATGCATATTGTCCACACATGGCACGTTATAGTCTTTCACTACTGGGGATTAGAAATAGACAATATGTCAGCAGCTTGTAAGGCATATACAGAACAAAACACAGACAGACAGACACACAGACAAACATGCACATTAGACTCGAACCACAAGAAGACATTTTTTTGAAATGAGATGGGTAAACTGAGGAGACTGTCTTTTTAAACTCAAGATTCAGGATTGTGTGCTAGCCAGTCTACATGTGCTCCAGCCTGTAAACAATGGCTGTATGCCACAAGGGCTGATTAGTTGTAAAACATTTGTTGAGTTGAATTCACAAATCAACCATAAATAATGAAACAATTTCAGATCTTAGTGTTTTCCAAACTTTTCCTTGATAAATCACATAGAAAACTTGTCTAACCTATGGTCTAGGCTAGCCTTAAGAGAGTTCTTTAGATCAGGGTTTCAGTGGGACCTGAGAAACTACATCTCTAATTGCCATTAGATGGGGTGCTGGAAATAACATCTTACATATACACATTGCTGAACTCTACCTTATTAAACAGCTGTGTCATTCTGCAAGGCATGTCTCATTTCTTAAATGGCAAACTCCACGTTTTTGCTCCTTTGCCAGGTCATAGTTTGTTCTTTCTTCAATTTTTATTATGATGCCAGAAACTTTTTCAAATTGGCAGTAAGGGTTTGTATTCCATTTCAGTATTGTAACTGTTCCATCTCATTACAACTCTTTGATGTAATCAAACTTCATATATGCCAGTCATTCAATGCCTATTTCTGTTTCCAAACCTCTGAAAAGGTCTAGTACTTGTTCTTTTTTAAAAAATGCTGCAAGATCCCTGCTGCAGTAGGCAGCAGAAATGCTGTAAGTCCCAAATGGTGGTAGCGGGCCATGTGGTGGCAGGCAGCGGGCTCTGGGAGCAGCCAGTCCCAGGCAGAAATGGCTGCCGGTCCCAGAGTGGTGGCCTGAGCAGTGGTGGCGGGCCATGTGGCAGCAGACAGCAGGCCCTGGGAGCAGCCAGTCCCAGGCAGAGACGGCTGCTGGTCTCAGAGCAGTGGTGGCGGGCCATGTGGCAGCAGGCAGTGGGCCCCAGGCAGAGACGGCTGCTGGTCCCTGAGCAGTGGCTGGTCCCTGGCAGGGAGACACATGGCGGGTGGGCAGAAGACAGAAACATGGATAGACATGACATGCAGGGTGAGGTTGAATGTTTATTCAGGAGGTTATGGAGGAGGAAGGGTGAAGTGGGGGACAGAGAGAGAGGGAGAGAGAGAGAAAGAGAGAGAGAGAGAGAGAGAGAGAGAGAGAGAGAGAGAGAAGGAGGAGGAGGAGGAGGAGGAGGAGGAGGAGGAGGAGGAGGAGGAGGAGGAGGAGGAGAAAGAGACAGAGAAGGGGGGAAGCAGAGAAGTGGGGAAAGAGGCAGAAGCGAAGCTGCCTCTCCGAGAGGAAGATGGAAAAGAGAGCAAGCTCAGGCCAGAAGCTGGAGATCAGCCTGCCTCAGCGGATGGGGGAGGGAGCGGAGTGGGAGTGGCTTGTCTCTTAAAGGGACCAAAACCATAACAGTACTAGTCCGAGATATTTGCTGTTCCACTTGTGCATGTTTTCTGTAGGCCATTATCACTATGTAAACTTATGTTAATAAACACACACAGGGTTACAACTTGCTGAGAAGTCTATCTTTTGTCTTCATGTTAGCTATCTTTGTTCACTATGTTGCTTACTATATATTATTTTAAAATTATGATACAATTATAACATTTTTTCCTTCTCTTTCTTCCCTTGAAACCCTTCCATATACTACTCCTGCTGCTTCAAATTCATGGTCTTTTTTTCCACTAATTGTTATTGAATGCATATATATATATATATATATATATATATATATATATAGTCCTAATTGTAGCCTGTTTACTCAGTATAATATTACTTGATGGTTACTTTCATTAACACACCACAAACACTCTTTAGTTATTTTCAAACTCTCGTCAAGTTCGTAGTCTGTGTAATACAGGGAGAGTATCCCTATTTAGCAACCCAAAATACAAAATGTTTAATATTGAACCCTTTTAAAATGATACCATGATGCCCTAAGTATACGATTCCACACTTGTCCTTATGTCCTACACAGGGTTCTAAAAGATAACACATAGGAATACTCTGTACCCACAATAAATGAATTTCATGTTCAGGGTTGGATTCCATTCTCTTGGAAGACACCACTTTTAAATATACACATGCCAAAATTTGGGGTGAGGAAACTAAAGCACTTTTGGTCCCAGACCCTTTTAGCAATGACTTGCTTTTCATTGTGTGATAGATAGTTTGTGTCTATGCTTCAAGTTTTGTTGTAATCCTTAGCATTCATTGAACTTTGGAACTTTAAGCATTTAGTCAGCTCTGAATACTCATTCCCTGCGTGCTCTGACATTGCTGTTCTCACTTTCACTTTCTATTTCTGTCCTTCATACATTGACTTCTCAGTTGCATGCTGGATTCCCTCATCTCTTTGAGCTACATGACCATAATGTTTTCACATATATGCATTTCCTAGTTAACTAGTTTTAGCTCCTTCTTTTTCTAAACTGTTTTTGCAATATATGAGATTCAAAATTTAGTTCTTATCATTTCTAAAATTTCTTATTAGTCCTTTGTCATGTTTGTTTATGTATACTGGTTTATAAAAATTAATTTCTTATATTTAGTTTCTATAAATATGTCAAACATACTCCATATTCTCTTTCTGATTATTCTGGTGTTGTTAGTTGCATTACTATGCGTTTGATATTTGTAATTTACTTTGTATCATACTAGACATTTACTGAAGCAGGAGTAAAGTACTTTGTTGAAGGACTCTGGAGACTAGTGACCAGGGAGCCAAACCGATAATTTCCCCTGAGTTCCTTTATTTGAGACAGAAATTTCTCTCATGCAGAAAAGAATGTAAAAGTGGACACATCTAATAATTATTGTTCTATGGGCTCATTGGCCAGTGCTTGAAAAAATAAAGCAAGCTGGCAGAGGATAGTAGAAACAATGAACTCATGTGTGTGGTAAATAGCAAAGAAGGTCTCTAAATAAAGGAACCATGTGGAGGAGAGTGTTTGGCAAAGGGCAGGCAGTAGGTGCCATACAGAAAGACAAAGAAGAGTGCATAGTGCCTTGGTACAAACATGAATGACATCAGCTTCAAGAAGGCATCATGGCAGTAATAATTAAGATTAAAATACATAAACTCTTGCCTCATAATCTTACCTCAAGGACTTTGTCACATGAAGAAAATATGCCAAGTGAACTAATATATGTATTATAGCTTCATATCATCATTAAAAAGAGCATGACAATTTTAATTAAGAAATTAAGAAACAAAATGATTGCCTATTAGTGACTAAATTAGTAGTACAATATACTATGAAATAAAACCCAGTCAGAAACACCAGTCATAACCATAGTTACCAATAGAGGAGGTTTTCTTGTGTCCCTTATCATTGAGAGGAAAAAAGACAGAACTGTGGCTATTTTATCACCCATTTTTAAAATAAACAGACACAGCCGAAATATTTGCAAGTGAATATGTTCACAGAATAAGTGTGTGTATATCTGTATAATTTTATCTGAAAACATGCACACAGAGATGAACACATTGACATCATTAAGAACACTTGTTTTGAAAAGAGCAGAATAACAACAGAAAACAACATCTAACAAATCCCAGATTTTCACAGGTTCACAAAATATGCTCATTTTATAATTCTATAAAATTTTTAAAATATAAAAACACATACAAATAACAGATCAACATTCTGCTGTTTTATCATGTTTTTGGTTTCTCCTGTGGCCACGCAATTTTGTAGAAATTAGATTCTAAGGTAGTTCACATTGTCATATTGGGACTTAATAAACTTGAAATCATGAAAGTTGTAATTACTGTAGGGTGTTTAATTTTGTTAATATTAAAATGAAATGTTAAATTTAAATTACATATATGATTAATTTTAATACAATATCGTGGTATTAAATGTTTAAAAAATATTAACTAAAATTTAAAATAAGTGAAAACTATACAAGCAATTAAAATGCCAAAATTCAACCTGTTATTACTTCATTGTTTTCTCTAGTTTTATTGTGCTTTATTTAAAAGCTGCACAAATTATGACAGTATCAGGATAACTTAAGAAGGTAATAGAATGAATTGAAGAACCATGGTATGTAGATGAATGTTTATGTCCCTATGATGATATAATCACATATATATACATTGAGAAATAGAAGAAGAGAGATTTTGATATATATGAGTGTAATTAAATGCATTTATTTTAAACCTGTAAAATGAAACAGTGTGGAGCAGTAATTCTACATAGAAAATATTGGTGGAACCTGGCACCCAGTCTTTTTCTTTCCTACTGGAAAGTGATGTTCTTCATGCTAGAACTCAGTGTTAAAAGAGAATCCATTGTTTTTCAAAGCTAGAGTTTATAATAAAACTGTTTAAAACAGCTTGGGTTTTATGATTTATTAGATTTTTAAAGAAAACATTCAGATTAAGTTCATTTTAATATAATTTTTTAGTCTTCTGTGCATTACATTTTAAAAATATATAGAACTTAATTTTTCTTATACTCTCATGAGCAGCTCCTCATTAGATTAAATCTGGTATTTGAGGCAGCATTTTAACATGTTAAGATCATACATAGTCTTCACTTTTTGGTACACACAGTAGATTCATATTTTTCTCTTTAATGAGATTTTTAATTTTAATGTATTATTTATTGTATAATTATAGAACTAATATGCATAATGTTTTATAAGATAATTCATAGGTTAAGCTTATCCATTTATTGAAATTTTTCTATAGGTGTCTGTTAACTTTTGATAAAGCTGAATTTAATTTTATAAGCTAGTTTGAATAATTATATACTCATAATGGATTTGATTGGATATCTTAAAACATATTCACTCTTTTCAGTTATTCTAATCTAATTACTTTGAAAAATAATGATGGTTTTTACCTGATTTAACATACTGTAGTCAGTTTGAGCTGTGTTTCCCTGTGAATTCTCTGGGAATAGTAACCTGATGGTGTATTGAAGATAACTTGCCTATCATGGCTGTAATTGTATTACCTACAGACCATAGCTGCCATGTGACAGGCACTTGTTGGTTAAATGTATAATTCTTACAATTCAATGGGCATTCCTCACCAAAACATTCAAGAAAACATGTATAGAAGAAGATTTTCACAGCAAGAAGCCTCACTGAAGCCAACAATGCGGTTTTGAGTAAGCTCTCATTGTAATCAGTGAATAGGTGCAGGTTCTCTTGTCATCACTGAATACAGTGGATCAAAGAGACAGGGGACTTGTTTCTAAATTGTCACTCTGCTTCCCCTACACTGTTAGTGTCTGGATAGAAGTAATTTTGCCTTGTTCCTTTCATCACCTCACCTTGCTGTCACCCCCAAGTGACTCAAGGTTTATTTTCCAAGGTTTATTTAGCATCCCAAGGGTCAAACTTTGCAGACATCATATTGTAAATAGTCTGAAATGAATACTACAAGGTAAAGTAAAATAATTCCTTCAAATGTGATTATGAACATACATTAAATAATGTAAATAGGAATAATTAATAACACGAAACTACGGTTATTATATCATTAATACTTTATATAACATAAAATAAACATTACAATTCAAAGAAGCCAAAGCAGATGAGAGAAACCGAAAGAGCTTTGGTACCTTCTCAGTTTTGCTATTGCATTCATTGAATTTATATATACCATCTTAAAAGAATGGCTTTTCACAGATAGCAGTAGCTTAGATTAGAGGTTTAACTCAGGGGTAAAGCAGCTGTTCAGCATGCATGATGCTTAAATTCCCCCAAACACAAAACAAACAAAAATATCCCTCTACTGAATCTTACTATTATTAGCATCATTGCCAGTATGGAGTTCAGAAAATTGACTTTATTGAGAAATTGCAACAAATATTGGTATATAGAAAAAAAACAAATAATGTTGTGAGAGGGCTGCATATTGTTCTGATGGATGTCGGGACTTAAGGATTTAATGTATGAATTAATGGGGTTATAATAATTGCCTTTTTTTAACAGAGACACTAGAATATCCTTCTTATGAATACAACCTTTTAAACTGAAGAACAGGGAATTTTTTTCCTTACTTCATAAATGATCAAGGAAGAGAATATTTTTTATGGCCAGAATTTTTTTAAAGTCCAGTACTGACTGTTTTACCTTGATTAAGATATTTAACATCTTATCTTCAGAATTTATTTGTGATCAGGTTGCAGCATTCAATATATCAAAGATCAATGTCACAGAATCTTTACAAGGACACATTTGATATTATATACAAAAAGTCTTTATAGCAAGCCAAAAGTGATAATTGCATTATCTTAATACAAGCAATGATAACATCAGGAATGTTTCACTCACTTTTTGCTAACTATTTCTTGTTCTGTTTATCTTGTCATTGTGTCTGGAGGTTTTGAGTTTTATTTCCACTCTTCTTATTATCATTTTGATTTTCAGTGATTTTTTTTTAGTATCCCACTTACCAAAATCCCTTGCCTCCCCAACCATCTGTGATTCAGCAGCATGTTCATTACCAAAAGATTGGTGAAGACTCAGTGTCTCAGTGTCCTCCTCAAACAGATTTCCAGGTGACTCACATCCACTGTGTGGTAAAGAGCTCTGCTCGCCTAAGTCACAGCTCCTTAATGGCAGGGATGTGGTGAAGGATTCTATTGCCTTTTAGCATCTTCCCCAGGGAACTGACTCATAAAATTATTTGCATATCACAGGTGTTCAGTTAGTCATCGTGTACAGAATTAACTTGAATTTCTAATACAATGGGTAGAATCCAGTATGTTATAGTTTAGGACAACTACACTGTTAGAAAGATATTTCCAAAACTTAGAGCAATAAGCAACTTATTCATTACTGATGTTGTTCACGTTAGCTAATCAATATTTCTTGGTCATTAACTACTACTCCACTTTTTCATGCATGAAATATTAGTAAAGATTCCTGACCTTGATACAAAGTAGATCTTAAGTCTAACCTTCACCTGCAAAGAATTCATTTAGAAAACCGAATCAAAATGTAGTACCTACATCACTCTTATAAATATTTAATATACAGAACTTTTATCATTCTTTTAAATAGATTTAATATGTAGTACCTTTATCTTTCTTCTTAATATTTAATATATGCTGTCAGAAGTCAGAAGAAAAGTGAGGTACCATGCACCAGAAATGACTCGTAAGTGTCAATATGCGATTTCATTCAGTATTTGAGCATATCAGCATCACTTGTCTTGATTTTCTATAAAATGATGAGCAAAAGGCACAAATCCCAGTTTCTTATTTATTTATGTTTTATTTATTGTTTATATTTTTCAAGACAGGGTTTCTCTGTATAGCCCTAGCTGTCCTGAAACTCCCTTTGTAGATCAGGCTGGCCTTAAAATCAGAGATCCTTTCTCTGCCCTACTGCTGGGATTAAAGGTATGTGCCTGGCTACAGTTTCTTATTTATAACTGAAGTAAAATGATCATCCAGGACCAAGTATTTTCTCTTTCAATAGATATGATTATAAATCAGTTCTGATGCTGTTCTAATACACTTTATACAATTTTATATACATATATCTATGAAAATTTAAGAGTTTGATGAGTACCTAATTCACCCTGTCTGTATATGCTGTTATTACAGATTAAATTACCCACATCTTTAATTGTAGGTGGTTTCTTTCTAGTGCTTAGGAAGTTGCAAGTCTGCTCTATCTGCTACCAACTGATGAGTGCCTAGGGAATTGAAACTAATTTTAACATTAGCCTAGTAAAATGTAATTAGGACAGCTAATCTGCTGAGAAATACACCCAGCAAAACCCCTATTTTATGTAATGTCACTGTAATGGAAATAGTATATTATGAAATACAAGACAGAAGGATTTGAATGGTGATTGTGAGCCTTTTTTAATATTGTTTTCTTTAATTTATCCCAAGCTTGCTAATAAAAGGATGGGGTAGGAGTACTCTCTATAATTTTAGATATGGAATATATTTGTAAAGTAGAAAATTTAATAGAAATGTTCAATTTTAACATAATTTTTAATAATAACAAATGTAGGCCCCAAGTGATTTTCTTCTTGAAGGTGTGTGTGTGTGTGTGTGTGTGTGTGTGTATGTATGATGAAAGCCATGAGAAACAGTTGGTAATTATTATCTGATAATGTTCCTTACCAGACTTTACCTCAGTATGAATAATTCCATCACTTTGCTTTCTAGTTCCATTCTTTTTTTCATTTTTAAGAGTAGATATATTGAATTCAAAATTTGACTACAAAGAACTTTTTATTATTTTTTCCAATTAATCTGTTAATTTACTTTTATATTCAAATTTTATATTTACCTCCTAACTCAATGCTACCACTTATAGTAGAGAGAGAGGGGCATGGATGTGACCGCTTTTCTTTGAGTTGTATCTAGAGAAAAATGTCAGGCTTCATTATTTAAATTTGAGTTGCTAATATTGGCATCTAAAATTGTAAGTTTTTGTATTGAATTTTGTTCTTTTTAGACAGGGTCTTAGCCCTGTAACCCAAAGTAGACCAGTGCTCACATTGTATTCTAGCCTAAAACTCACAGACTCTCCTCCCTTCAAGTGCCATTTCAAATACCAACCCTGTCACAAAAGGTGTTTAAAAATTATTATAATTGATAAAACACACTCTTTTTTTACTTACGGCTCATGTTATCCGAGAATAGGTATTTTTGTAAATAGATGATACTTAGACAGGAAACATTAATAATTTACTTGAAAAAAATTGCAAGTTTTATTGGAGAAATGCCAATTCTAATTGACTTTTGTTTCTTCACTTAACCAACATAGCAGGTTTTGCTAAGCTATCGATTTTACATGTTTTTTGTGCCTAGAATTTGGCTATAAATTAAATTTATGGTCATGTAGCTATAAAATCCAGGAGAAGATTTAAGAGATGAAGGTGAAAGCTAATGTGGGTAACACTGCCTTGGGTTCTTGGGAGCAGAGTGTGGCTTGTTTGACTCCACAGCTGCTGAATCAACACGATAGGATGGCAGACAGGTAAAGGGAACCTTAAGTGGATAAAAGCTGGCACTGCTGATCCAGGAAATGAGGTCACTATGGAGCTAAAGAAGGCACTGGGGATTATGGCACTTACTGTTTATCATACCAGCATAGTCTCAGCGTCTCTTTCAAATACAAATATATAGGTACCCTACTCCTTGATTAAAACGTACTGTAATGTTCTAAACTTAAAAATACAGATATATTTCCTCAGCTTATAAATTTTGTGTAACCATAGAACAAATAGAAATGCCAATGAATACATGAAATCAATAAAATGAAAGTAATTATGTACTGGATAATGCTATATTCCTGAAAGTGAATCTTTGACATCAAATTTACTAATGGAAAGTGTAGTCTTGAGTTAGCTCCCTTACTTAGATGCTTCTGCAAAAATTCATTTTCACTTCAGGGAATGCTGGTAATAAATTGTTTTCATTTTGGTCTTGGTGTATTAGAAGAGACTTCCAGGGTAACTACTCTAGAGTAATTTGGTGTAGAGTTTAATATAAGAACACAGAAAGAGTGCTTTCTAAAATTTATATTTTGAGTATAGAAAAAAGGAAACAATATCATTGATTTTTTATGTATTTGTATTAATATGTTTTACTTAATAATTGATAATTTTAGTAAAATTTAATACATTGATATTTTACAATTATTTGAAATTGTTTAAATATGCATCACCTTTATAAATCTATTATGATTGTAAAAACGGAAGAGTTTCACACATGCATGTAACTAGTAATACAAATTGCTTAGCAGATGATAGAAAGGGCTCAGAGGCAGTGTGCTACTTAGAAACCCTAAATTGAATCTTTTTGTGATGATCTTTCTCAAACAAAATGTATAGATGTATGGCTTCCAAGAATCTATAAACTTTTCTCTTAGAATAGCTTATATTAGGCAAACATGATATTCCCCCTCCAAAAAAAATTTGCAGTATATAATTAGAGAATTTTTAAAATTATGGCCACATATGTGAATCTGTTTTTAAAGTCAAAACAATAAAATACATATTGCTGAAGAGAATTTCCTTGATTCTATTCATCCCAGGCTCTTATATACTTTCCAGCCCCAGAC
The DNA here is from genome assembly GCA_025134845.1 of Neodon shergylaensis. Taxonomy (NCBI): domain Eukaryota; kingdom Metazoa; phylum Chordata; class Mammalia; order Rodentia; family Cricetidae; genus Neodon; species Neodon shergylaensis. The sequence goes on from JABTXL010005547.1 coordinate 1,891,992, forward strand.
AAGTGATCATACACTTACTTTCACTACTGATTCATTTTGTCACTCAGCAATAGAATATCACATAAACAGAATCACTTACTGTATATATCTGGTTTGTTTCATTTCCTGGAATCATTCTCAGATTCATCTCTGTAGCAAAGAGTAACACTACACTGTGACATTTGGTACTAAGTCATACCCCACTCCACAATTGTGCTATAGGTTTAGGCATTTACTTGGTGTATATTGGCTTGCATTCAGATTTTTATAACTATGAATAGAATTATTTTTATCATTCACATCTGTCTTTTTATGGACTGTTGTATGACTGCACTTCTGTTAGGTAAATCTATTGGAGCAAAAGGAGTTAATCATGTTTTAAGAAACTGTCAGATGATTTTCAAAAGTAGCCACAACATCTCATTTCTCATCAGTCAAGTGTGGTTTGCTGATTACTCTGTACCAACCACATTGACAGCATCTTACTTCTCCTCAAATTGTGGATGGAGTACATCTTTTCTTTTCTTTTCTTTTCTTTTCTTTTCTTTTGTCTCCTTAAGTCTTCATTGCCTGTTGATGTTAGTCTTGCTGCCATGTACTTATTTGCTTCTAGTATTTTCTGTGGTTTACTATCAACTCAAATAAGTTTTCCTCGTTGTTTTTAATGTTGTTCTGAATGAAGGTGTTCATATTCATTTACAGTTGTATTTTTTCTCATCCTATTGTTCCTCTTCTGTTTCTTCAACTGCAGCTGAATAATTATCTATCAGATTTCATACTGTGCGTGGTGCTGTAGTGTGAAGGTGTCAGTGAAGAGTGAGACTCTATTACCAATTACAATAATCATCGAAATATTTCAATAGCCATTGACAATAATAATTGTCAACTGAAATTCAACTCAAGTATAATATATTCTCTTTGTTTATTCATTTTGAAGTATATGATTTATTCCTGATGATTATGTGATATTATTGCATTAAGCTCTGTCTTAGTTTTGAGATTGCCCCCTTTACTCCTGGCAAAGCAAACAGCTTAAATAAATTCTTAATAAAAAGCATGGGACATATATGTCCATATCAATAGTCACATTTAACTGGAGGGAATGTGATCTTCAGATTCACGAATTTAGAACTGTCCATGGAGGCACATTCTTGGGATCTAGAGTCTGGGAGGCTGAGGCAGAAGGACTGTGAGTTCTGAGCGACTTAGTGAAGTCAAGGCCAACCTATGTCAGATGGGGGAGACTCTTAACAAACCAAACCAAGAAAAAAGAAGAATTGATAAGATTTAATAAGAATATGATATAGGGAGCTGGTTCTCATGGAATTAGGTACAGCTCATTAATACTTTTGAAAAGAAGCATTGTATTTGGGTGGGATTCTCTAATAGAGCAGAAATATTAGTCTACAGAACATATATGTAATCCCCCAGTGGCTGCCTCTACACTACAGAGGCTGAGAATCTATTAACTATATAGTCTGCAAAGCAGGATGACCAGAAACCTCAACCTGGCACTTAAAGAAAGCCTGGGTTACCCCGGAAGTAACTGGTACTGAGCCCATAGCAGAGGCCAGAGCACTGGAATGGGCATGCTCACTTGGAAAGACTACTTTTACCTCTGACCTCTTGATCTGTGCGGGCTTCGGAAAGCAAGGTGCTGCTGAGGGCCAAGCAGTTAATCTTCTTTGGAAATGCCTTCATAGGTACATCGAAGGCTTGTCGCCTAGGTTACTGTAAATCCCATTGAGTCATGAATCAAAACTAACCATGACAAGCAGGCTGAACAGCTTTGTAAACCTGTGAGCATTCCTCACAAATGTCATAGGAAATCTTTGCAGCTCTTCGGGTTTCAAATGCGTGTGAACGATTACCAGTGAAGCATATAATTGCAGAATCTTAATCCTATAAATCATCATATTGAAATAATAGAATTTGGAAATTAAAATTTAAAAATTTAAAAATCATCACCATGCATAGTTTAGAAATTTGTTAGCAGTTCCGTTTCTAGTTACACAGAATTACCCAGTAGATTGTATAGTCCCATTAGGGCCAGGCACTCATCACAGAAAGGAGGTGGCAGACTGAGTAGCCGTGGAAAGCAAGAGTTTATTTGCTTTTAGCCCACAGGCATCCTTAAAGTGCTCTGTGCTCTGCTTTCGCTTTCCTGTCACATCTGCTTCATCCTGTAGCAGCAAAAACAACATGCTAAAACTGGGAAGTGTGACCTGTGACCTCTTCCAAGGAACCTTTTGTGTCTCAGCGTTCTCTGTGCTGAACTGAGCATCAGGGACTGAAGAAGAGATGCTTTACTTAAGTATTCAGAAGACTAAAGGCACTGAGCTCCAAGGTGCAGAAATACTCATTCTAATGGGATGAACTGTGAGATGGGGAAGCTCCATACTCAGGGTTATTTAGTCACTAACAAGACAGTCGTGTTATTTTTTAACTTTTCATCTTTTGTTTTTTTTCAAGTGTTATGAAAAAAATGTTCCAGCTTGAGAATCTCACAATAAAAATAGTACCTTGGAAGAACCAACTATTGAAAGAAATAATTTGTCTCAGCATTCTGTTTTCTACAGTTGCAAATAACTGAATTAGAAAAAATTATAATCAAAGAATATTCCACTAGTGCATATACGTATTAAGGAATTTTGTTATCATTGAACAAAGAAGACTCATGAGGACAAAGGAAAGATATTTATTGGATGTGATATGTTTGTTAAATACTTTAGTTTCTTAAATTAATATTTATACATTTGAGTTTTACTTATGAATTAAATAGTTATATTTATAAAGCCAAAATGATCATATAGGAAGATCCATTAAAGGTAAAGTTATATACCTAGAGGATGATTGAAATAGACAAAGACTTCAGAATACAGAGACTATTTTCAGTTCATAAGTGTAGACTAACTGGATAAAACCACATTCCTTCACTTCCTAACAGTGCTATTCTGAAGAGCACAATCTGTTGGAACATACTATGTCTTTCCAAATAACTGAATGCACAGCATTCCTTTCTATTTCAGGACCTATTTAGTATGAAGGAAAGAATTTCTTTGAAAATCCAGTCTGTATTGGCCAGATTGTCCCTGTGAGAGGCACACCTGTGCACCGGCTGGGAAGGTCACTCTCTCCTACACTGGAACTATGCAAGTCAATTAACTGATGTGTGTGCTGGGGGGGGGGGGGTCATCGGCAGGCCTTTCATGACTTGATGGTCTTCACTCAACAATGCTCATTATTCTGACTCCTACTCAATCCTCACTTACATTTTTAGGACATCTCTGTTTGGTCAACAAATGTCTTCATTAGAGTGAATCATTTCTTGAATAATTAGGGGAAAGGAAGCTCCTTCTGTTAGAGTAATTGGTATTAATATGAAGTTAAAGAAAATGTAAAAATATTGTAGCGATCTCAAATTTATATGCAGTTAAATTTTGATTGATCATCTGAAGAATGAAATACCATGTGGACTAAATATCTAAGGGAGAGCTGAGACTAGAGGAAAAAACCATGAGTTCTTGACTTTTGGTCTTATACGACAGGACAGTGACGAATGGACATGAGGAACACATAAAGTACAGTGCATTAGAACTTAAAATTCTACCCAGGACACAATCACGAAAGTGAAAAGATTGCCAGCCCACATATCAGGAGGAAATATTGGTGAATCAAGTGTCTGAGAAGGGCTGGGTTGCAAAGCGTTTGTAAACAGGTAGGACTGTTTAATTCCTCGGGGCATTTTGAAAAGTTGCCTATAAGGCCAAGGTTTTCAACAGTGTGGTACGGCTTCGTTCAAGGTCTTTTGGCCTCCTTTCCCCCACCCCTCCACTTCACTGGGTTTGATTATAGAATGCTATAGATACAATAAATGTAAGTGGAAAATGGCTCATTTTAGTCAAATAAATTCACTACTCCCTAAAAAACTGCTCACAAACCAAACAGAATATAATTATAGCACTATAATATTTAAGTTACAGCCACACACATATTTTATTATCTTCTAATGTGCTCATTAAATTTGAGATTTAGATAACGGATCACACAACACCTGTTCCATTTTAAAAATCTAAATCTTATTCAGATAGGCAAAGTTTCAGTTGGTAAATCTGTTCTGGGAAAACGTTATCCCCCTAAGTACCTTATTTTCTGCTGGTGGCCTCAGGCACCGGTATGTAGTTAGAAGTTAATGTTGTTCTATGAGTCGTAGAATTGAAGCCTATGAGCACTGAGGGTCACATGCTGAAAATGCTCCGCTGACCTTAGCTCTGCTCCTCGGCTGTGTCTGCTCCGCCTAATGAAGTGCTTAGCTCACCTTACATAGCAATGGTTTGCTCAAATGGACTCCTCAAATGTGTTTAAATTGATAGCAGTGCGTATCACTTTCCTGTGTTTTAACTGATATATTTAAGGATTTATGATTTGAACTTTAGGGAAGCCGTAACAGAACTGCTTATGGTCAGGATACACAAAGTGGTTCAAGGAGTGTGATCACATGCTGGCACCCCCATGACTTAAAGAGCCACGTCGCCCTAAGTCTCCACACATGTACCATGGCATATTTGCGTTAACAAACAGTGACACAAGCACATAACACAATATGAAAAGAAATGAAAACAGGATATATTCAATTCAAAAACTAATTTTTTTCAGTTTGAATTTTTTTTTTTTTTGGATTTTTTCGAGACAGGGTTTCTCCATAGCTTTTGGCTCCTGTCCTGGAACTAGCTCTTGTAGACCAGGCTGACCTCGAACTCACAGAACGCCTGCCTCTGCCTCCCGAGTGCTGGGATTAAAGGCGTGCGCCACCACCGCCCGGCATTTCAGTTTGAATTTTTAACATGTTATTTTTACATAACAATCATTTTATATTTTTAATAAAGCATATTATTTTAATAGGCAATGTCTATAGGTGGGAAGAACAATTTTTATGTTTTCTCAATATAATCTAATTAATTGGGTTTCTAAACAATGATTAGTAATTAACATTAAAAGATTATTCTACTTCATATACAAAATCTACTTATTCATACTTTAAATATTGTCTAATATGCCACAATATTTGAGATACTCATGGTATCAGAAGAATGGAGTATGATAATAAATAATGTGGAAATTAGAAAGAAAATATGAATTTGCCCTTCTCGGATAATGCCATATTTGACTCCAAATTTTCTTGCAGTCAAAATGCAATAGGTATTTGTCATTTCCTTATAATTCATTCCTATAATTTATAAACTTTCTGGCTATTATTTCTCTAAGAATGTTTGGCGTGAGGAATTTTATAGACACTGGCAAAGGATATGGTAAGGTTTTTGGCAGAGATGTGTTTCTACTGTTTAAAAATGACTGTCACAAAAAGACGACCTCAGAAGATTGCTGGAGCTCTGTAAACACAATAGAATCAAATTTTAATTTTGTAATAATCTGCCTTGATGCAAGGTAAGAAGATAAAATATAAACCGGTGTAGCTAAAGTACAGCTTCTAAGTCATTGTTCACAATTCCAATTTATCAGTTGAAGCTGGAAAAGCTACCAATGCCTTGTGTGCTCATGGTGGAAATTTTATTGTTATTTTTAAGATAGGAGCTTTAAATATTGGCAATAATATTTATCTCTTGGAAAATTCCTGTAGCCAGCTGTACAAGGACGAGAAAAATGAGAGACAGTAGGATAAAGCTGTATCTTTAGATTTGTTCCGTAATATGCTGCATCGTCAGTCTTACAAATGGAGTATGACTCTCCTACAGACAGCGGTGCCTTTGTTCAGAGTCCATAACATTCATAGCGTACTTGCTTGTAATGACTGGACTAAAAAGTAAAATAAGTTTACTGACTCAGCAAGTAGGCAGAATTCTAAGATAATTCATTTAAACTTGGAGTCCTGGCATATACCTTCTCACAGTTAACTGGTCAAGCACATCATAGTACTGTTGGAAGGGGATTTTGTAGACTTAACTGGGGTCTCTAGTCAGTTGGACTTAAGGTTGGGAGATATCTGCTTGGTGCTGATCTGGTCATAATGAGCTGTGACAGTATGAAAAAAATTACCCTCTGCTGTTTGTACATGAGGAACTCAGAACTTTGAGACACAACAATAAGAGTCAACATCTCATGGAGGAAACAGAATTTATCCCTAGGTTCTTCCCCACTAGGAAATAACTCAGCCTCCTCAGAACTTCAATTGCAACATCACTGTAGCCTGCGTCCAATACCTTTGTTGAAGTTTTGATATCTCGAACTGAGATATTGAATATGTGTTATTTATAGTGCATATTTGTGGCAGGGTGTTATTCAGCAATAGAAATCTAACCTAGCAAGATCACTGAAAATTCCCAGAACAGAATGATTTCTAAATTCTTTCGATGTGTTCCTCTGGAATCCTCATGGCTCTTTCTCCAGGTTTTCCTTCTCTTAGGAATCTGGCTGCCGCAGGTGCCATTTACAGTGCCCACACAGGCTCTTTCAGAGGTGAGGCATAGCCCCTTCAGGTGGCATGTCTTTGCCCTGCCACTCTGACTCCGAGTGATACCATCAATGAAGCACCTAACAGTAGATTATCAACTGTAAAAACAAAATTTTGAATAGGCTGCTTTTCCAGTGTCTCCATTGGCGTGCACAGACTCGAAATGTTCTAGATAAATCTTCTTCTCATAGATCTAATAGATTTTGTCCTAGTCTTTCCTTTAGAAGTAAGGTCGTTATTAAAAAGTGTACGTGAGTTATTGATTCTAAGTGTGACTTTAAAATTACTTTGAGAATGTGGATTAGTCATAATGGATCCTTGAGCAATTGTTTAATCATTCTAAACACAATAAACAAATATTTAACCTGTGCCTTTTCTGAACCCATCATATAATGATGACACAGCTGGCCCTCCATATCTGTGAGTTCTGTACCCGTGGAATAAAAACATTAAGGAAACACAGTAACCCTGCTTACAGATTTTTTCATCATTATTCTCTGGTCAACAAAGACTAACAATTACTCTATATATTAGTATATATAGTAAATACATACATATATCAGCTATGATAAGAAATATATGATTAATTTAAAGTATACAGAAGATATACATTTGTTATATGCATGTAATATGTCATTTTAAATGAGAGACAGAAGTACTGTGGAATTTGATATCAATATGGATAGGAATCTAGAAGCAAATCCTACTTAAATGAAGGTTCAATTGTACTTTCAATTTAGGTCCAACGGCCATGCACTTATTAATACATAGACTCATTCCTACTTTTAACTCAACAGCTGAGATGGGGAAGACAGGAAGAGAGTGGGAGAGAGGAAAGGTGGGGGGGAGGAGATGGGGAAGTTGGGGGAAGGGAGAATGAGAAAGGGAAAGAGGGGTCTGGTGGGAGAGATCTTTTTAATGGTGAAAAGCTAGAAATAGTCCGTGGTTGTCAGTAGTCTTTGCTATTTGGCAATTAACCAGAAAACAATTAAAATGACCCAATCCCAAATGCGCATCAGTCCTGAGATACGTTCTTCACAGTTTCCTTGAGGTAGGGCAATAATTCATTTATAAGAATGGCTCTCTTAACTACTCAGGCACACATTTTGCAACCTGTTTCTCTTGAAGGATTCACCAGATATTATATTACATCAAATCAAGAACTATTTATGTACAGTATTTAAATCACTCTCTACGTTTGTTAATTGCATGTACTTTTAATATTTTTAACTTATTATTTTCTGAAACCTTCATATATCAAGTCATATTTTGCTCCTTTGCCCAACTTTTCTCAAATCCACATCCCTTTTCCCATCTTCTCAAGTTTTTCTCTTTTTTATTTTTTCAAGTCCCATTTGTGCTGCCCAAATATTATCAGATGTGTGTGTTTATATGTGTGTCTATTTGTGGTGTGTGTCTGTGTGTGTGGTGTGTGTGTATATGTGGTGTGTGTATGTGGTGTGTGTAAGTGTATGTATGTGTGTGTAGTGTTTGAGTGTGTGCGTGTTTGTGTGTGTGTCTGCATGTGTCTTTGTATGTGTGTGGCATGTTTGTATGTGTGTGTATATGTGTGGTGTGTGTATATGTGTGTGTATGTGTGCATGTTTGTGTGTGTGTCTGTGTGTGTCTTTGTATGTGTGTGGCATATGTGTATGTGTGTGGTGTGTGTGCGATGTGTGTGCATGTGTATGTGTGTGTGGTGTGTGTGATGTTTGTGCATGTGTATGTGTGTGTGGTGTTTGTGTGTGATGTGTGTGCATGTGTATATTGTGTATATGTGTATGTGTTTGTGTGTCATGTGTGTGTGTGGTGTGTGTGCATGTGTATATTGTGTATATGTGTATTGTGTGTGTTTATGTGTCTGACTTACCAGGGCTACACTCTTAAGGAATTGCCCCTAGCAATTTCCAGGAGTCCCACTGCTAGAGTAGGATTTCTGTCCCTGCTTTTGAGAACAAGTTAAAAGTTAAAACTGTTTATTCATCGATGGGAAGAAAACAATCTAAGACAATCTTGGTGATGTCCTAAGTGTTTTCTGAGCTGAGTGAATAGATACTCTCAGGTTTCCCTAAGAATCAGCTTCTCTTCTCTCTCTCTGACAGTGGAACCCATTAAATCTGACTTGCGAATTATTATCAACTAAAAACAACACAAACATGTGCACACACACACACAAAATCCAGAAAAACAGAAACAAAACAAACAAAACCATTTCAAGAACAGCTATGTATAACTCAAGATTGAGACAGACCATTTTGGAGGCATTTCTGTGCTTCATTGTTTTGCCCCTTTCCAGTGTGTTAATGATGGCTGTTCTAAGGTCCAACTTAGAGAGATCAGTGAAAGATATCACAAGACTTATGTTGAGTCTGCGATTGGATGTGAGGTAGCAAACTGGAGGATGAAGCATTTCATTTCACAAGCATCTCTGTGAAAATGTGGACAGTAGTTTTCTAGGTGCCAGTTGCAGGAGACTGACAACTTTTCTTCAGACTACTTGTTTGTTGTTGGGAAGGGGAAGAACGGTGTGGCTCAGTGTTTCTCTGATGCCAAAGTAGTCTCATTGGATTCTCATTTCATATGTCTTACTGACTCTAATGCCTTCTCTCCACATTTGACTTTTCTAAGCTTGCATTCTTCTTTCTTCCCAGCACCTTATTTATTTCATCACATTTATTCTTTGAAAAATGCACCTTCCTTGAGAAGGAGATCTGTTATCTAGAAAGGCTTTTAGAAATCCACATTTGTGTTATATTTTTAGATACTGCAATATAAACTTATAGTGGTTAAAACAAAATATAGAGCCACACTTTCATTACATTATACCAATAGATAGATGATTATTTAGAGTGAATACCTCCTTCAGGTATTTTAATTTAGTGATTTTTGTCTTATGAGTTTTTGGTTGAGAGGAAGCCAATCCAAGGCTTTTCAATTTAAAAAAGTAGGTGTGTGGCGTATATATTATTATTACAATCTACACGGGTGATTCTGTTGGGCAGAAGAATTTACAAAATCTGTGTGTTCATCAGTGAGGAGTCTGAGACAGGAGGATTATGGTATTTAAAGTCAGTGTGTATAAATAGTAGAACACTGATTCAAAAGCAAAGAAAAAAAAAACAAAACAAAATGAAATGAAAAAAATAAAATGATAAAAAAATGACAGACCCAATCTAGCACCTGCTACAGAAGACAGATCCTTATTAGAACAGTTGCAGAATAAATGTTAGCATCTCCATACATACTTGGTATGTATTACTAGTCTCAATATAAAGAAAATGAAGCTGAGAATTTAGAATCTGTTTTCATAAAAGTAGCACTGTTGTGCCTTAGCTCTGCAGTACAGGAGTTGAGAATAGCTTTTCTCCCTCGGTGGTCTGAAAACTTAAACTGTTTAAAAGAAAGATCATCCTTAGAAGTGAATATTGCTTCTGAATACTAACTAATCTAAAGTGTCTAATAACATAAAGGGGGAGAAAAGCAAATATGGCTTACAGCAGCCTTCCCTTCTGCCTCGCTGGTGACTTCCTGATTTATTTATTTATTTATTTATTTATTTATTTATTTATTTATTTATTTATTTATTTTCCTAATCTTGCATTGCCCAGAGAGATTCATTATTGAGCTGAGATTGAAGGCAGTAATTAATTCAGGATAGTTGATATTGGTCTGATGCACCAGAGACTTTTGGTTCGTCTGCTGAAGTGTGAAAATGATGCCCTGAGCTGCACGACGAGAGGGAGGAATGACCTACCTGACTCGGTGGGCACCTCACAACTATTTCTTAAGGACCTTCTAGTTGTAAGAAAGGTATCTTAATTAGAAGATGGGATAGAGATCAACCATTTAATCTTTCAGTTTAGTCAGCTAAGTGTGTGCTTTCAGAAATCCATGGAAAAGGAGGTCTAGGATGTATTTTCCTGAAATTCTAAGACACATTCCCCATAGCATCCCACCTAAGGAGCTGTAGTCTCAGTTTGGCAGAATGTCTTAAACAGCTCCGTTCTCTGTGTGGTATTGTATCTAAGAGGATTACTCTCCTGTCTTACTCCATATTGTAGACCCATTAAGTCCATGTACCTATCTTCATTGAGGACATAGAAATCTGGTCTCTGAGAAGGGTGTTGATGACACTAGTACAGGTATTGGATTCTTAGGAAAACCAGCCACCTTCCATGATGCAGAAGGAAGGGATGTCATGAGGTTTCCAATTTTCTTCTGTGAAACAAATATTCCAGACATCCAGAGGTTAAACAGTTGAGATGACAGTCCTAGGACACTGAGTTTCAGAAGCTGAATCATATCCTTTCTGAGTCTCTAATGTATGTCGCTTCCCAAAGTCTGTGGGATAGCAGCCACGGCATGAGGAAAAGCTGTTTTCATCCCAATTACTATCAGAAATATGTGATGTTCATTTTTTAAAAGACTTGCTATTGTTTGGGTAATTGATTTTACATAAGTCAGCAGATGAGAGTAGCAGACAGGATTCAAAGAGCAGTAACTGGCATTGATGGTGGCATTTGCTTGCAATAAACAGTGACATTTTCTATTGTGGTTCTTGTTGTTCTTAGAGCTAGATAAAAACAGTCATATGGACCGAGATCTTCTGGTGTCAGTGTGTAAGGTATGGTCACACACGGCTACCTGAATCATTCAGAAAACTAATCCACCCTCAACATACACCATTTTCTATGACATAATATCATCTATTAAAATCAACTCTGTGTGACCCTGCCGAAACCAGGGCCTGTGTTGTTGTCCTAAGACCACTGAAGGCCATGCTGATGCCAGGGATCTGAGCCACAACCTGTGACCGTATTGGTGTCCAAGGATGATGGCGTCAAGGGGCCATGCTGATTTGAGTGGCCAGCGCTGTCTCCTGGGACAATGGTGACATCCAGACCTAAGCTGCTGCCTAGGACCATGTCTGGGTTCATGGCCTTACAGCAGCAAGGATCTGATTTGATGTCCGTGGCTCCTGTTACCACTGAGGGCTGCTATACAGATAACCCCAGTCTGATCAGCCACCTGAGGCCACGTCAGTGTCTGAGGTCCATGCTGCCACCAGGGCCAGACTAATCACATGGCCTTTGCTGCCAATGTGGTCATGTTGGCATTCAGACCTGAACTGCTGCTAAGTGCCATAGCTCGGTTGGCAGTCCTGCCTCCTGCTACAGCTGGATTCTGTGATGATGTCCGTGGCCTGCGCTAACACAGGAGATCATAGGAAACATGCTGCGTCGAGCCATCCTTACTCTTCATTGGCCCTGCCCCTCGCTGGATAAAGCAGCAGGAGAGCTGCACCACCCCTCAGCAGAGAGCTGGCCTCCACGCTCAGAAAGATGGGACCACCCTTTAACCCAGGCGTGCACTGCACCTGCTAGGCACACTAGATCTCTCAGGGAACAGGGGAGCCAGCCCTAAAGGCTTGAGAGCAACAGCACTAAACGCCGACCTCATCTGCCTTGTGGTGGTATCGGTGAGAGAAAGATGCCCTCCCTCCCCGCCGCTCCCCTCGCTACCTGTGGCAGGCAAGAGAGCTGGCCCTGGATCATGAGATTGAGAGAACTAGCCGTACCCCTCACCAGCTACAGCACGCAGAAGAGTGGGCTCTGCACCCTACCCAGGCAGCACACTAGAGCTGACTCGGTTGTAGGGGCCACAGGTCTTAGGGTTGTAGGGGCCTGAGGGTCTTAGAGCAGGAGAGCTGACCGCCCCCACATATGCCCCAAACAATGATTGAGAGAGAGGGCCCTGCACCTCTGGGCAAAACAGCAGAGCTGGCCCTTGTGTGAGTGTGGGTGACCCAGATGGGAGGATTTGAGAGCAGGAGAACTGACCCCACTCCTTGCTGCAGGTTGCATTGGGTGGGATGCCTGAGGCAGGGCTCGGGAACTCATCCAGGTAATGTTGACCAGGGAAAGTTGTTGGGCTTGGGCTGGCCAGTGCAGCTACCATCCATGCCTAGAACCAGGGCTGTGAATTGGCCCACTCAGCATCCATGAACTGTTGGAGCATGAGAAGGGGATGAACCTACAAATCCAAAACTGTAGGGTCTCTAAGACACAGGACAACAACAGGATGTCCAGGAGGAACCCCAGTGAGAGCCCTGTATTAGTGGTGTAGCAGAAGCCAGGGGCCTTGAGCCGGACCAATGACTCATGGCAATGAACACTTGAATGAAGATGAATGGGCCAAACGGTCAACTGCATGACTCAGTGAGCCACACTGCAGTTTCCATGACAAGGTTCTTCTCCTTTTTTTTTTGCATTTGTTTTTGTTTTGTTTCATTTTTTTCTTTTGTTTGTTTTTTGTTTTTCTTTCAAATTTAGTTTTGTTTAGGGGAGATAGGTTGGAAGGACAAAGCATGGATTTGAGGGGTGAGGGGTTAACTGTGATTGGAATGGATGATGTGAAATCCACAAAGACTCAGTAAAAGTTAAAAAAAGAAATAAAAAAAATAGCTGTTTAGTAATTTCATACATGAACATCATGTACTCAGATCATATCCACCACCACCACCCTGCTCCCTCTAAACTCCTCCCACTATATCCCACTCCCCCTCCCAAGAAAGTAATTATATTAATATGTTAAAAATACACTTTAAAATGTTTCCATTTAGCCGGGCGGTGGTGGCGCACGCCTTTAATCCCAGCACTCGGGAGGCAGAGGCAGGCGGATCTCTGTGAGTTCGAGACCAGCCTGGTCTACAAGAGCTAGTGCCAGGACAGGCTCCAAAACCACAGAGAAACCCTGTCTCGAAAAACCAAAAAAAAAAAAAAAATAAAAAAAAAAATAAAATGTTTCCATTTAGTACATAAGGAGTTAGCATTTCTACCATGTCTCATGCTGATGATACTGACATTAACATAACAAAGCGGCTTCTTGAATCATCACCTAACTCTTTATCCTTCCATGTTAATATTTGTGTAAGAAACTTTACTTATAAATGCCCTTAAGCATTAAGTAGTTGTTTTAAATAAACTGAGTTTATTACTATTAGTGCTTTAAAAAGCAGTTTTCTTAATTTCAAACAGTTTGTAACTTTAACCGAGTGATACTGTCCATGACTTCTTCTGCTACTTGTTTTGTAAGTGTGTATTAACAACGTCAGTGTCTAAGTATTTGCTAACAACTGAGATGTCTAAGTGTGTGCTAGTAACTGAGGTGACTGAGTGTGTGCTAACAACCATAGTGTCTGAGCACTAATGAGAGCTGAACAGGAATATTTACTAGTTTAATAGGACTGGGCTTAACATGCTTGTCATAAATATGACTGTTGATTAATTTTCTTCTTATTTTAACCTTAAATAAACTTACGAAAGTATCAAGAAAACCCGATTTTGAGACTTTTAAGCAAATTACAGTTAGAAAAGTGAGTGGTAAGCTAATATATGCTATCAGGAACTCTGACTGAGACTGACAGTAATTATATTAAAAATAGCAAGAAATAACTTGCTTTATGAAACAATGCAGCTTTCATTTTTCTTTAAAGAAAGGATTCCAGAGGATTCCTTCTTTTATACTTTTATGAAAGTAACATTTACAATGTAATTTATTATTACTCTCTGAAGGCAACTATTGGCTTATTATATTTAATGAAAGCAGAGTTCACTGTATTTACTTTTTTAAAAGAAAGATATTCATAAATCATATATGCCCTATGTGTGTTGGCAATATACAGACACATATGCCTGCTAATATGGCACATGCAATTATACATTAGATTGCAAGAGGAAAGTCAAGATATACTTATAGGTATGAGAGGATTTTTGAATCTATATTATTACTTATTTAAATTTATACAGGCTTTCTTCTCTGCAAATCACAGCACATTTGCCTTGGACGCTCAACCATCAGAGTCTTGTTGATCAGCAGCCTTTAAATGGGAAAAGAAATTCTTACAAACTGAGCATTAGGGCTACAGAGAAGGCAGTTGTTCTTTAATTGTGACCAGATTCGTCAAATACTGTTTTTACAATTCGTTTGAAACTCATCAGTAGGGAATACATTTCAGTGCCTCTTTGGATGTTTCAGGATAATAAACTCTTGCCTTTTGAGTGTATTTGGCTTCAAGTCTCAGATACAAGTATATTAAAAATTATAATAGTTCTTAGAGAGTATAGCATGAAATGAAGTGCACAAAGTCTGTGCTCCCAGTGCTTGACTTTAAGACGATTTTACATGACTAATTTCAATATTTTCAACTTGAACAAACTGTTGCTGAACTTAAATGATTATTGAATATTTAAATAGAGAATATGTCATTTTGAGCAACACTTTTCTTTTAGCTCATTGATATTATTTCTAATAATAAGACAAAATATGTTCCCTCTAGTAACATTTAGACACAATGGTTGTAAATCCACTAACATTTAAGTGAGATGTGCTATACTTTAGACACAAATTATATGAAAGTATAGCTCTTGCCATTAATAAGGAAACAGCTATGAGAAAGATTGTGTCAGATGATGTTTAGCAGATGATAAAAATATCCATTTTTTTACACAAAGCCATTTGGAATGTGACATTATTTTTATCTTTAGCATTAATCCAATAAACATGCTTCCTTCTCAAATCAACACATGAAAAAGACTGCTTAGATCTTACATTAATAAATAAGCCCCCCCCCCGGAAAATCGGGTTTATTTCTAGTGCAGTAAAAAATGTGTGAAGTAGTGAGAGGGACAAAATCAGCAAAGACCTTGAATTTTATAATTCTGAACAGAAAGTAGCCAATGAGAGAGTTCTGACTGGTGATTGACTTTTCTTCCCCAAGATGAACCCCCATTACTGAGAAAAATCCTTGGGAAGGCATTGAACAGGGCTTATCACAGCAAAATTCTCACTAAAATAAAAAGCAGTACATATGAGCTGAAAACTGTTCTGTTACAGTTCCTGTGCCTACACACATGACTCCTGAGGGTGTTCAGATAAGTAGAAGCCTGAGAAGTTCTGTGTCGTTTCTCCAATGCCCATTTCTAATGGAGGCTGAATGAGTAGTCGATCGAACTCTTATGAAGAAGGCTGAGATCAGAAGACCACTGAAACGAGCTCACCAACTATCTTAAGTGGGCCTCATATTAATGATCTTCTTTATTCAACTCCCCATTCATGAGCTGAGAGATATATACTGATGTGTGACCCGCTTACACAACTTTGTTATCTGGGCAGAAACATGCTACCTCTCCTTCAGGGATTCCTTGTGATTTTCAGTCTCCATTTTCCTTATGTTCTAGGTGTCCAGCTCCATAAAGAATGCTGAGAAATGGCCTAAGTAAACAGCCTGTCTAACTCCAGGGCTTGGCAAGAATGCAACTTCCTAGGAGACCCATGGTGGACTGTCTTCCCACCTTCCTCCTTCTCCTTTTCTTCTTCTCCATTATCATCAATCATAATAGATTCATCTCTCATACAGTATATCCTGATCAAGATTTTCTCTCTTTCTACTCCTTCCAGCTCTCTTCCCACCTCTCCTCTTGCCCAGATCCACTCTTACTCCACCTGCCATCAGAAAAGAACAAACCTCCAAGAGAGAACTTCTAAACATGGCAAAACAAAATACAACACAATGAGTCCAAAGTCCTCACACAGAAGCTGGATGAGGCAACCCAGCAGGAAGAAAAGAGTTCCAAGAGGAGGTAAAAGAGTCAGAGAGACATCTGCTCCCACTGTTATGAATCCTATAACACCACCAAAGCTAATAGCATGGTGCAGACCCATGCAAGCCTCATACATGACACTTCAGTGTCTGTAAGCCATATATTCCCTGCTTAATTGATTCAATGGGCCCTATTCTCCCCATGTCTTCCATCTCCTCTGATTCTTACAATCCTTCCACCTCCTCTTCTCCAAGGGATTCTCTGAGCTCTGGGGGAAGGACCCAGTAGAGAGTAGCTGTCTAAATCAATGTCTGATTATGTATCTCTGCATCTGTTTCCATCTGATGTCAGAAGACAGCTAATAATAACTGGACTAGGCACTGGTCTATGAGTATAGCAGAATATCATCAGGAATCATTCTATTGATTTTTTGAGACCAGTTGTATTTGATTCTATGTTCTATGCTAGGTCTCTGGGCTATCTAGCCCCTGGTTCCTGGCCATCAGAACAGTGTCAGGCACGGGTCTAATGTTAAGCCAGACATTATTTGGCCTCTTAAAAGATATGAGAGAGCATGGTAACATAGGAGTGCAAGCATCAGCTCAAATGTTCCATGCCAGTGATCTGTGTGGATGTTGTCCTCAGCAGTGGAGACCCACTGACACTTTGTGTAGAACAAACATCTGTCCTACTAGCATCAGCCTGGATTGTTTTGTTTTGAGGCCTCCACAGGATCCCCATGACCAAACACTCAACTGAATGCCACCCAGATCCACCACTGGGAGCCTTGCCTGGCTGCAAGAGATGACCAGTTGAGACTCCATATTCCCATTACTAGGAGACCTTACTATGATCACCTTCATTCAATCCAAGGAGGTTCCATTGCACTAGGTTTCCATACTGTTCCCAAAAAGCATGTCCCCCAATTCCAGCCACCTGTCCCCATAGTTTCTCCTTCTATGTCATCTTCATATACACTTGGTCCTTCCTACCCCTTCTTCACCTGCCTCTCCTCCATTTGCAAAATGTTTTTGATTTCTGCTTCCCAGGAAGATCCATGTGTGTCTCCCAAAATCTTCCTCTTTATCTAACCTTTCTAGATCTGTGGATTGTAGCTTGGTTATCATTTACCTTATAGCTCTTATAAGTGAATATATACCATATTTATGTTTTTGAGTTTGGGTTATATCACTCAAGCTGATTTTTTTTAGCTCCATCCATTTGTCTGAAAATTTCATGATGTCATTTTTTTTTCTTACAACTGAGTGATACTACATTGTATAAATGTACCACATTTTGTTTATCAATTATTCTGTTTAAGGACATCAAAGTTGTTTTCAGTTTCTAGCTGGAAGTCAAGTTTAGGTGAATATAGTTGAGGAAGTGTCCTTGTGATGGAATGGAATATCCTGTGACTATATAGCTGGGTCTTAAGTTAGATTCCCAGTTTTCTGTGCCACCACCATATTTATTTCCATAGTATCTGTTCAAGTTTTCATTCCTACCAGTAGTGGAGGAGTGTTCTCCTTGTCTTCCATTGTCACCAGCACAAAGTTTTTATGCCAACGCCATGTGTCTTTATTTCAAGTAACAACTTGAAATCAGGGAAGGTGACACCTCTAGCAGTTCTTTTATTGTTAAGGATTGCTTCAGCTACCCTGGAATTTTTGTTTTCACATATGAAGTTGAGGACTGGCCTTCTAAAATCTGTAAAGAATTGTCTTGCAATTTTGATAGGGATTGCATTGAATCTGTAGAACACTTTTGGTAGAATGGCCATTTTTATGATGTAAATCCTAATGCAACATGACCATAGCCCATCTTTCTACGTTCTGATATCTTCTCCAAATTATTTCTTCAAAGACCTGAAGTTTTTTATCATTCAAATTTTTCAGTTGTTTGGTTAGAGTTACCTAGACTTATTTTATATTATTAAAGGCTATTTATTACAAAGGGTGTTATTTTTCTAATTTCTTTCTCAGTTTGTCATTTGTATATAGAAAGGTTACTGATGTTTTCAACAATCTCTATCCAGGCAATTTGTTGAAGGTGTGTATCAACTATAGGAGTTC
>JABTXL010005547.1:1910123-1965319 GCA_025134845.1 Neodon shergylaensis
CTTACTGTTTTAGTTAAAACTTCAAGTACTATTTTGAAGTACTATATATGGAGAATATACAACCTGATTTTAGTGGATTTGCTTTGAGTTTCTCTCTATGCAATTTGATGTTGCCCATAAACTTGATATAAATTTTCTTTATGCTTAGATATATCCCGTGTATCCATCCCTAATCTCCCCAGGACTTTTATCATGTTAGGGTGTTAAATTTTGTGAAAAGAAAAAATCGGTTAAAAAAAAAAAATCGGTTAAAAAAAAAAATCGGTTAAAAAAAAAATCGGTTAAAAAAAAATCGGTTAAAAAAAAAAAAAAAATTTGTGAAAAGATGTTTGACATCTAATGTGATAATCTTGTTTTTATTTTTTCTGTCAGTTTCTTTATATTGTGAATTACACTGGGAGATTTTTTTATGTTGAACGATCCCTGAGTTTCATGGCATGAAGCCTACTTAAACATGGGTGATCTTTTTGATATGTTGGAATCAGTTTGCAAGCATTTTATTGAGTATTTTTACAACCATTTTCATAAAGAAAAGTGTTCTGATATCCTCTTTCTTTGTTGAGTCTTTATGTGGCTTGGGCATCAAAATAACAGTGGCCACATAAAATGAATTTGGCAATGTTGCTTCCATTTCTATTTTTCAGAATCTTTGATTAGTATTAGTTTTAGCTATTCTTTGAAACTGGTAAATTTCTGAAGTAAAACCATTTGGTTCTGGGCTTTTTTTTTTCTTTCTTGTTGGGAGATTTTTAATGACCACTTCTATATACTTGGTGTATATAGGTCTATTTAAATTGTCTACCTGATTTTATTTTAACTTTGGTAAATGATATGTGTCGAGAAAATTATCCATTTATTTCAGGTTTCCCAATTTGCTGGACTAAAGGTTGGTTAAAGCATGTCCTTATGTATCTCTGGATTATCTGCTGTTCTGCCCCTTTTTTTCATTTCTGAGTTTATCAATTTGGATATCCTCTTCTTATCTTTCAGTTAGTTTAGATAAGAGTTTGTCTATCTTTTGATTTTCTCAAGTAACCAGCTCTGTGTTTCATTGCTTCTTTTCATTGTTCTCTTTGTTTCTACTGCACTGATTTCAGACCTCACTTTGTTTTTTTCAGCAACTCCATCTGGGTGTGTTTACTTCTTTTTCCTCTAGAGCTTTCAAGTGTGCTGTTAAGATGCTAGTGAGAGATGACTTTGATTTTTTTTTTTTATTTAGGCACTTAATGCTATGTACTTTTCTCTTAGCACCACTTTTATTGTGTCTGCTGTGTATTCATTTTTACTGAATTCTAGAAGTTCTTTCATTATTTCTGTCTTGACTCTGCATTCATTCAATAGAGAGTTGTTAGGGTTCAGTGAGTTTGTAGGCTTTCTATTGTTATTTAAATCCAACTTGAATTCATGATAATGCGACAGAGTTCAGGGAGTTATTTCAGTTTTCTTTAATCTGTTGAGACTTGCTTTATATTCAAGTTTGTGGTCAATTTAAAAAAAAAGTTCTGTGAGCTGTTGAGAAGAAGGTGTGTTATTTTGTGTTTGTGTGAAGTATTCTGTAAAATCTTTTAGGTCCTTTTGGATTATAACAACGGTTAGCTCCATTGTTTCTCTATTTAGTTTTTGTCTGGATGTCTCTTGGTGAGAGTGGGATATTGAAGTCTCTAACTATCAAGGTGTGAAGGAAAATATGAGATTTAAACTGTAGTAGTGGCGCTGTTGCAAACGTGGGTGTCATTGTGTTGGGGGCATGCCATGTTGATGGAGTTTTCCCTTGATATATATGTAGTATATTTCCTTGTTAGGGGAATTCTGACAATGATCTGATAACCAATTGGAAGAAGCATTTTGGTCAAAGATAAATGGTAAATTAATCTTTTGACCATTCTTTATTTTCTCCCTACCTATTTTTATTAGTTTTTGTTTGAAGACTATTTTGTTAGATATTAAAATGGCTACCCCAGCTTTCTTCCAAGGTCCATTTGCTTGGACGATATTTTTCCAAACCTTTGCCCCGAGGTAGCGTCTATCATTGATACTTAGATATGCTTCTGATATGCATCAGAAGGATGGATTCTGTTTTCACATCCATTCTTTTAGTCTATTTCTTTTTCTTGGGGAAGTGAGACCAGTGATATTGAGAGATATCAATGACCAAAGATTTTTAAATTCTTTTATTTTGTTGTTGGTGATAGTTATCATAGGTATGATAGTTATGATGGTGTGTGTTTGTGTGTGGGCGTGCGTGTGTGCACACGTGTGAATGCACTTCCCTTCTTTTGGTTTAGCTTGTGTGAGATTATTTATTTTTTGTGTTTTCATAGGTATTGTTAACCTCCTTGGGTTGGAGTATTCCTTCTAGCACATTGTATTTGGTGGATTTGTAGGTAGATATTGTTTAAATTTTACTTTATCAGGTAATATTATACTTTCTCCAATTACAATAATTAAATTTTTTTTTCTGGGTGTAGAAGTTGCTAGCTGTGGTCTCTTATAGTCTATAGGACATTTCTGTAGGTCTTTCTGGCTTTTAGAGTCTCCAATGATAAAAATGTGTATAATTTTAATAGTTCTGCATTTATATGTTACTTGATCATTTTCCCTTGCAGCTTTTAATATTCTTTACATGTTCTGTATGTTTAAAGTTTGATTATTATGCAATGAGGTGACTTCCTTTATTGGTCTAATCTCTTTGGTGGTCTGTATGCTTCTTTACCTTGACAGGCATCTCCTTTAGGTTAGAAGTTTTCTTCTATGGGTTTGTTGAAAGTATTTTCTGGACTTTTGATTTAGGATTTTTCTTGTTCTTCTGTTGTTATTATTCTTAGGTTTGGTCTTTTCGTGGTGTCCTAGAGTTCCTGAATGTACTGTGTCAAAAATTTTTAGATTTAATTTTTTCTTTTTCCATTGTATCCATTTCTTCTACTTTATCCTCAGTGCCTGAGAAATTTCTCCTCATTCTCTTGTATTCAGTTAGTGAAGCTTGTCTCTAAAGTTCTTGCTCAAATTCTTAAAATTCTCAGTTCCAGAACTCCCTCAGCTTATGTTCCTTCATTGCTTCTATTTCCACGTGAAGATCTTGGGAAGTTTTATTCACTTCCTCTAATTGTTTGTGTTTTTCTGTCTTTATTTGAGAGGTTTATTAATTTCCTCTTTAAGAACTGCTGTCATCTTCTTATAGTTGTTTTTAAGGTCTTTTTCCTGTGCTTCAGTTAGGTTGGAATATTCAGGGCCTGCTGTGTTAGGATAACTGGGCTCTAGTGGAAACATATTGCCCTGGTAGTTATTGATTATGTTCTTACACTACATTTGGAATGATTATATGTCTAGGTGCTGATTTCTGGGTTTGTCTTTATAGGGTGGGTATTTTGTTTCTTGTTTCTCTTACCTCTACAAGTTTTCAGAGAGTTTGTTGACTGTCTGTTGCCTGTTTTACTGGCCTATTTATCTGGTGTGTTCACGGGTAGTGCCTGCTGGTGTTGGAGACTGGCATTCAGTTCAGAGTCAGGGGATGGAGATCAGGAGGTGATGGGATCCACAGAAGGATGGATGGGATGGATGAAGAGGCTCCAGCTGGTGTTCTGTTTCAGCTCTATGGACTTCCCTGAGGACTGTGTCAGGGAATAGAAAGTGGAGAAGGCCCATGGGCAGACTACCTGATCTTCTAATAGCTGTGATCTATGGTTGAAAAGAGGGTGTCCAAAGTTGGAGGCTGGAAAATAGCAATGAGTCGGGTAAAGGAGGCCAAGAAGCAATGGTCACCATTTTCTTCTTCTTATATCTTTCCTGTTATTTTTTAAATTTTCTCGGCTACTTTCTCCAATTACATTCCCTGGAAAAGTAGAAAGGTACAGCTCTTGTTCTTCCACCATCCCAGGAAAGCTTTGGTCCTCCACAGACTTGCTTATCTGGTTTTGCTTTAGGGATTCTTAACATTTTATGAGAAATCCAGAATAAGTCAATGCCCATTGTAACATTTCACACTCTTTATTCAAAGGAAATCTAAAATTTCCAAAATTTTCTTAACTCTTCCGGATTATGATTAAAGCATGGAAATACAATTTTACTTTTTGATAAGGTTCTTTAAAAACTATAAATTAATAAATATTATTCATAGAATCCATTGGACAATGCAAGTATAATACCAATAAATTCATTTAAAATTGCTTTTATTTCTACCTTTAATTTTTAAAGATATGTGAGTAGCTTGCTTTGAAGATAAAAGACACAAAGCATGAATTTAATGATTCAAGAGAAAGGACTTTTAGCCTCATGTCATCTGTGACATTCTAGAGGTAAATTTGACTGTATTAGATAGATACTAGGTAAGTTTTAATATCATCAATTCATGCATGAATTTATTATAATTTCAGTGCCTTTCTAAAAAGTTTTCTCAAAAAAGTTGCAAAGAATATTCCGTATAATAGCCAGAGAAAATGTGTTCTATGGAAAAGAAAAAGTGTGTTTGTGTGTATATGTGTGTGTGCACGTGCGTGCATGCATGCAGGTGGGCATGTGTGTGTGTGTGTGTGTGTTTATGCATGTGCATGAGAGAGAGAATTAATGTCTTTTAATTTGCCTGCAAGTGTCTGAGAGTGGTTAGGTGAGCCTTCTGTTTAATAGTTTATCTCCTTATAATTGCATACCCTTGGTTGAGTTAATTCATCTTTCTAAACCACCTCCTGTTTGTTGGAACACAGTCAAAAGACCAGTGTATGGGGAACAACATCTTTGGGAACTGTCAAAGAGGATCCCTGAGAAAAGACAGAGGGTTTTTTTCCTCAAGTGCATTTTGTTCCCTGGATGTTCTTGGGTATAGTCTCATGACTCCTGTGGCAAATGTTTACATTCAATTTATAAGCCATGTTTATTCTTGTTGGATGTCGGAACCCAGCTGGAGAAGCCAATGTGGTCCGTGTACCCTGAATCTGGATCTGGCCTTCTGCCTTGTTTTGTGCTTTCCCAGATAGATCTATAGTATGTGCCAAGCAATTGTGTTTAAATTGGTCTGTTCTGAGAAAGCTTGCATAATATTTAGTATGTGTTTACCGACATTTATTTACATGTTTTTCTGAACTCAAACAACCTTCCTAGGATCATTTCTTTCTTTGTTTCATTTGTGTAAAAAATGTAGAATGTAACTGATATAAAGTTGTCTGTAGTATTAGACCATAGCTCAATCCATTCTCTCATGTCCTCAGACTCCTTGTCTCCAAGACACAGATCTGCATATGCTGAAAAATGTTGACACCTGTTCTATAAAGTGTGAGCATAATAAAAATTTTATGAGACAATTATAGTAGTATTCAGGGTTTAGTTGTAGCTATGTCAATTGCTTAATATCAGACAGGTTTCTATTTAAAGAAGACATTGCTGTGGTTCACAAATCAGAAAATAGGTAAGGGATGAGGAAAACTAATTAGAATGAGCTACTACTTATAATATAATAGACATTTGTAGGAATATTTGTTTGGCATGTATGCTTGTTGTTTAAATATCTCATCACTTGGTGACATCTACGCTTGGTTTAAGTTGGGAATGGTAGAGTACTCGCCCTTAAACTAATGATAATCAAGCATAGAAATGATCCTCCCTTTGAGATGATTTCTTTTCAAGGTGATTTTCTTTCTCTATGTCTCCCTTTTCTAAGCCTGGATGTATACCTTGTGACTGTAAAACTTATCGTAAAGGAGTAGATATTGCTTACGAGACTGAATAGGATAAACGTAGTCAAATAAATGATGTGGCACTTACTTACATTTAATTGAGCATCGTTTGAAATTCACCTCCCCAAGGCTGTAGGCAAGACAGCTTTTTTTATGGATGCTATGAGCTGACAACTGTGTGCTTTTATGTTTTAAATTAGATCATGAGAGAGGTAATTCGGTAATTCTTAGTTAACCTTTTAAAATGCAGAACTCTTTTGTGTGTTAGAGTAAATAAATGTTGATTTACTAATAAGATAATCTGGAGTTCATACTTACACATTTTGTCTTTAATAGCAGAACATTGCCATTTTAGTGATTGACTAATGAGATTAGAAGATATTTGATCTTGAAACACTCTAAATACTTTTAAATCATACTGTGCGCACATCAGTTTCTTAGAAATATTTGCATACTAGATTTATTGAATATAATGAAGATTCATTAATAATTATTGATTGTATTTTACTTGTCATTGTTATTGATCTCATGCATTTAAAGCACTTATTGCAGTATTTATGTGATAGTTTTGATGGAATGATAGACATATTTATGTACCAAACATATATGAGAAATCATTTCTAATTTGTTAGGAGTAATAGTGGATTAGATATTGTAAATGGGAGGGATTATTTCTCTTTCTATGTTCCTTAGAGTTACACACCTTAAGTCACTTGGGGAATTTTAGTAAAAATGAAGGAACTGGGACTTGCAAGGTGGCTCAAAGAATAAATCAGTTGTTATGCAATCTCGAAGACCTGAGTTCTAACCCTGTAATCATCACAAAATGCAAGAAGAGAAATGACTGCCCCGATTGTACTCTTACCTCCAAATATGTGTTCTGGCATGCATGTTCTCCCCCAAACATATTGCACACGATGGTTTTAAATTGTAAATAGAATGAAGGTTCTTGTGTCTGTCCATTAAGAGTTTATTGTAGAGAGACCTAGAACCTGACTTTCCAAAGCATACACATTTAACTGCTAAATTTAATTTTAGCAAACATTGATGAGACCCATTCATTCTCTAGTATGCAAATCTAGTGTTGACTGGATTTTCTTCGAATGGTCCCTGCAGAAAGGCATCTAGTTTCCTGCTAACACAGCAGCTGTTTCTCCATTTCCCACTTAATTGTAAGTCTCAGGACAGCAGAATCTCTATTGCTCACTTGACCATAAGTTTTGAGAGAAAGCAATGGAGAAGAAAATTCATGACTTGGTCCAGTATATGTTTACCCTTTTAGTTCATACCACAAAACAAAATCATGTTCTTCATTTTTGGTAATTAACTGTTTAAATTAGGAGTTTTCCACTTTTATTTCCCCAATATTTATCTATCTCATCAATATTATTTGCATATTCATTCTCATGCATACTAAGAAATGACAGCATCCTTCCATTAAGTTTGGAAAATTTTTCTGTAAGAAGGCTGAAGCTGAAAGTCCATCTGTGAACATCTACTAAATGGTTCAGATCAAAACTAAGTATTTAAAAATATGTTTTTAATTAAAATAGAATCACGTATCTTTTTATTTTTTTGGTTTTTCGAGACACGGTCTCTGTAACTTTGGAGTCTGTCCTGAAACTAGCCCTTGTAGACCAGGCTGGCCTTGAACTCACAGAGATCCGCCTGCCTCTGCCTCCTGAATGCTAAGATTAAAGGCAGGCCTGAGTAAATTGGGAGCATGGAGACCATAGGAGAGGGCTGAAGAGGTGGGGAGAAGAAGGGAGGGGAGCAGAGGAAAATGTATAGCTCAATAAAAACAATAAAAAAAGAAAAAAAGCAATAGAATTCCAACATTTTCCCTCTCTTCCTTTCCTGGCTCGAACCACTCCCAGCTGCTCACACTCTCAAGGTTACAGTCGCTTTCTCAAATATATGATAGAACAATAGTATACAATCTCAACACACAGTCACACATATGTGTATGTGTGCCCAAATATCAATTTACAACTTGAGGAGTCTGTTTTGTTCTTTGTGTCCATGTGGATTCAGGCTGACCACTCTGCATTGGCTAACCAATAAGGCAGGAGTGTATGGGGCACATGTTTTCTCCCATCCGATGTGTGTAGCCTCCCATCCTCGGGTGTAAGTTTATAACCTGCAGCAGTCACAGAAATCAGGAAATTAAAAGGAGTCAGGGCACATGTGATGGTAGGTGTGTACTCTAAAGATGGGGGTATCGGATACAGAAGTTAGGGAGGGAGAAATGGGCAAACTTGGGGGCTTTAATTGGGGAGATTGGAGGAAGGATGGTGCAGAAAGAGAGGGAAAGAGAAGGGATAAATAACATGGAAAAAGCCATAGGGATCATATCATTTTATGTGTATCTAAAATTAAATATAATACAGAAGTGTACATATATACAAATACATGTATATAATATATATAGATATATGTCATGACACACATATATTTATACTTATGGTTAACACTTGGTGTGATAACTCTCATTATAAGAGTGATAGATTATCTAACAAAAATCTCAGTACTAAGCATGGGAAATCTTTCTAGGTGAAAGTAGGAGAGTCCAAGAGACTCTCCAAACAATATAGGTCATTGCTATTACACTTGGTTGCCTCTCTGATGATCTAAGTCCATATTGCTGAGGATACCACACACTTGAGATGCAGGACTAGAAGGAATCAAAGTGAATCTAAAACTTGTTCCTTTATAGGTTTTAATATAATTATTTTTATCAGATTATTCCTGAGATGTATTTGGGAGCAAAGTTGTTTCAACATTTGTAGTTGCCAGCAACATTTCATTTCTGCTATGACTAAAACCATTTGTCAGTTGCTAGTTGACTCATAAGTTACTGATGTAATATTGCTATGGCCCATAGTTGTCTCCCCAATGGCACAGGAAGGATGAACTGTTACAACCAAAAGCCTGGGACTGGGTACATGGCTCAATGATAGAGAACTTGCCCAGAATATAGAGTGTCCCAGGTTTCATAGATTTGAGTAGAGAAGTTTAACTACATGAGCAGTCTAAAGTAAGTGTTCATGGATTATCTACTTCCTCCACAAACCTTACTTTTCCTGCTCACCGAAATGCCTTCTCCCTATTTTCTCTTTAAAAGACTATGGTCCTGTTTCTCCTTACAACCATCAACACTTATGCCAAATCACTGGTAGCCCGCATATTGCTAAATCAATGGAAGGTCTCCTGGTGTCAGTGTTGTGACAACTAGCACAAAGATAAAAGTGCAACCTCAATAGTTGAAGGAAATACCCTCTTATATTTTCAATATGGTGGAAACGTTAATAATACTGTTATCAAAAATGTCAAACTTCCATGTTGACCAATATGTTGTCACATTGCTCTTGCTCCCATAACCCTCCCTGCTTTGGGAACCCTGAGGTTGGCAGATTGAGGAAGACTAGACGGTTCTGACTGACAGTAAATCAAGACCCAAAACAGACCTGGCTTTAACTTTCGGTTTTGATACATTTTTAGCATGAAATCTTTTGTACTAATTTTGTACTTTTGTACTAGTTTTGTAATTTTTGTACTGATATTTAAGATAACTGAATTAAATATTTTTGGGTTGATTGCTGAATTTTTAATGTATCTTTACACACTGTTATACCTTTTTACGGAAGGCAAACATGACACTCATATTTACCTTAATCCGAGCCCTACATAGTTCTGCCATTCAGTGAGAATTGGCTGCTATTTTGTTAGTGTTGCTGTTTGTGTCTTAACTGTGTCCTCTTGGTGACATTGCTGGCTTGTGAGTATATTTTGTTCATCAAGCTCAATTCTCAGGATTGATCTGAGGTTTTCCTGCCCTTCACACTTTGGTGCTCAGTGAATAGCACGCAGCATGACGTATCTATCCACTGTTGCTTACACACTTCTTGGTTGCATTCATTCTTTTACACTGCTATTGTTTATATCACACTTTCATCGTGGATAGTGAGACTGTTACAAAAGCAGCTAGAGAAACCTACTCTTCTCTAGCCTCTGGAGTCCACAGTGTAAGGAAGTGGTACCTTTTCATCGTGAACATCTGATTAATTTGTTTATTAAGCACATATTTTCTTTATTTTTAAATCAGTCACTGTTTCAAACTCAAGATATAAATTAGGAAATGAAAGAGAAAAACCATAAAATCTATGATTAGCTAGACCTTATATTCAATTTATCTGGTAGAAATTAGCCATTAACTCTACTATGCACTTATCAGTGAAGTATAGGAGGTTTCGTGTGTTATTCTAGGATGCACAAGTAAGTATCATCACTCCGGTTTGTACACAGTTAGTCTTTTTCTAGTGTACCTCAGACCTTTTAGGTTACCTGTTTTTTAATCCCCAGCATAACCTGATTGATATAGTTTTTCCACGTTATATATGAGAAAAGAAGCCTAATTGTCACTGCATAAAATTACAGACCTCGTGGCAAGTTGGGACCAATACACAGAATTTTATTTACAATCTGCTTCTATAATCTATTTGAGAAATGTCACTAGGAAACCTAGTCACAGATATGAGTTTCATTGCATGGGTAGCTGGCATGGATATTAGCATAATAAATATGATCACATAGGGATAAGAGAGAACAAAAATGAGGAGACCCTTTGTAGGAGTCCCACCTTCTGTCTCCTAATGTGTGTGAAATGATGTGAGGTTCAAATGCAGGAGACAAGTAAGAGAAAAGCATAGTTCAGTTCACACGTGTTGCTGGTACTGAATAATCCTCTATGGCATTGTGAACAACAGAAGCTCTTGTTTGCTCCTAAGTGATGCAATTGGAGACACTTTTGCTGGAGGTTGGTCTTGCAGGCTAATGGCCTTGCTACAAAATGCTGCTAACATTTACCCTCATTTTCCCGCTTTTTACGCCTCCAGAGAATTGGTTTTAACTATTCCATGTAGCTGACCTAGCCACTTCGCCTCCTCAGCTCACAGCATCCATGACCTTCTGTCCTCCTGGTGAGTCGCTGATATTCCCCACTATGAACGATTTCTGCGAGAGGAAGGTTTTCCATCTCTACAGAGCCTGAAAGTTTCTGCACAGAGGGATGATTGTGCATTCTTTTTTTAAAAACATGGTTTATGTTGTCTACAAGTGTGCTGAGTTATACATGCATTTCCTTGTGATATAAATATGTAAACTAAGAATTCTGACATATCTTCTGCACTATAATTATTTAGAAAATGCATAGCCGTAAAACCCAAGTCTTCCATTCTGAATCATCCTAGGGCATAGAATGTTTGAGCCCTTATTGTGCTTCTCATGGGCTTGTTGAAAATTTAAAAAGTATCCTAGGTAAAGATTGAATAAAACAATTGACCTGTATTAAATGTGTGGAAGTCTCATGGCACTTTCAAAGGAGAAAGGCTTAGACTATGACAGGGAGACAAGGATTTTTACCTCATGGAAATAATGTGAACATTAAAATGTGGCCAGTAAGTAGCTTATTCTTACTGATTGGCAAGTTCCTATAACTTGTAGGCAGGAAATCTTCAATAGATAAAATAATTTATTCTTTATTTCCTGATATAGCTGCTAAATATATGTAATTGGAAATATAATACCTTGAGAATTAGGGGTTCTGCTCAGTGGTGGAGTGCTCAGCTTGAATGTGTAAGGGAGGTCCAGGCTTTTCATCCAGGTTCCAAGATCAAAGTATTCTCTCCTTCCTGTTTATCTATCTTTCTTCCTAGCTATCTATCCAGCTGTCTGTCATCTGTCATTAAACTATCATCTAATCATGTATCTATCATATATCAATCATCTGTCTTTATCAAGAAATGCATTATATGACCATCATCTATTCACCATCTATATTTCTATCTTTATCACCTATCTACTGTCTATCACCTGTCAATCATCTGTAATCAGAGGTTTCTCTCTCCTGCTCTTTCCCACAGGCCACTTCTAAATAATCACTCAGAGGCTTACTATTAATTACAAAATGCTTGGCGAAATAGTTCAGGCTTATTGTTAACTAGCTCTTATCTTTCCATTAAGCCATTTCTATTAATTTTTCCATGTGTCTCGTGGCATTACCGGCACTCTAATACACCTTGTTCCTCCAGTGGCTGAATGGCATCTCCCTCTCACTCCTCCTTTCTTCACCCTTTCTCTCCATTTGGGTTTCTTACTTAGCTATTGATTTTGTCTTGTTATAGGCCAAAGCAGCTCTTAGTATGAACCAAGGAGAGCAACATATATTCACAGTGTTCAGAAGGTTTATCCCACAGCAATCTATTTATCTATATATCTATCAATTTTATCTAATTATTTCTAGCAGTAATTATCTGTCGCCATCACCTATTTAATCACCTGTAATTCATCAAGACAATAGATCCCAAGAAGACATACCTTTGTTGTTCCTGTTTTTTATTAATTACTTGCCATTATTTGATAAGTTATAGTCCTTTCAGCCAATATTCATAGATGTTGGTTCTAGTCTCTGTTTTGAGAAAAATAAATAATGAGAACTTACTGACAAGTTTGAGTAGATTATTTTGTGAAAGCTGTATATTATATGTCTTATAATTAAAATGTTTATTTTTTTTCTGCTGAGTGTTAGTGTTATTCCACAGACTTGGCGGCAATTACAATTTATTTTTGCTGTCGCGGTGTCATGGAAGGTCCTACCTTGCCGCTTCGATAACTCTGAGCTACGGATACTTATGCTAGAACAAATGTTTGATTAGCTGTATCCTACACTTGGTGGCTTTGCCACTTTTTCCATGTTTCCTGCTGAGAATTGTTGAACAAGGTTTGTCTTTACAGGAAGTCCTATGAGAACTGTAGTTTATCTGCTCTAGTTCTTTGACATTTGATCTACTTTGGGACTGGATTTACACTTTGGCACTTGTTACTTGGCGGCTGGCTTTCAGCCCTCAGTGGACGCTCTGTAACAGCCCACACATCTCAGTACTGCCTCCCTCAGAATGTTTTCACAGTAGGTACAAGATATCACATTTCAGAGAATGTGAGATGTAGTTCATATCTTTTAATTACTTAGAATGCTTGTGAAGATATGAGAGCTGTGATCGGCACACCAAGTTATTATTGCCAGGTGGTAAGAAATGTTATTGTACCTATCTAAGCAAGAGTTGTTCATTACAGTCACTTGAAGTTCTGGTAAAAACACAATTTAATGAGGCCTGTCTCTAGGGACTTTAGATTGCAAACCAGTACAATAATATCTGGGGTTCTGGCAAGTTCTCCAGTATGACTGATGCTATGGGTTTAGAGAGCACTCTGAATAACTGGAAGAATTTGGAATATTTGTAGCCACAGTGCTTAAGACTGTGAGCAATGGTAATACATGCCTAGTGCTTACAACAGAACCGTGGATATGGTCTATTTATTTTCGATCTTATTACAGTATTGAAATAATCATAAAGAAGATTAACGCTGATGCTACAATAGGTCTCACATAGTAGATACTCAATCTTGGAAAATAGGGCAAGTCTCAGAAAGCTAAGGCAGCAAAATAATAGACATGCAGAGGATAAAAAATGTTTTTCCAAAAATGTGTGGCATGTCTTGGATAGAAAAGTTTTTGAAAGCAGAAGTTTTGAATCGTGAAGCCATGCACTGTTTATTGTGCACATTCTACATATTTGTGTAGCTATAGGACCTGGAAACATGACTAATCAATCGGTAGCTTTGCCTTGCGAGAGTTTTAGGGGTGGATTATAGTATCAGAGAAGCTCAGCTCCATATGGAGCTGTAGAGACTCGGAATATATAGCTCATGGCAGCCTTCTTGTAAATGTCAAACTGAAAATGAAATTTATGTGATTAATAACCAAGAGCTTTTATTAATTCTTTATTGGTGAAGTGGTATGAATAAAGCTGCTTGATAAAAGATAATCATATTCTATAATCTAATAAAAGTATAAAGTTACAAAAATGGTTTTGATAATATAATATTATATTAACCCCACAGAAAACCTCTTAAAGTAGGAGCATCGTGTGCTCTATTAGGTTGTATGGTTTATAGAGTTCTTTGCTTAGAAAATCCAAAACTAGTATACTAATATACTTAAAAAGACAACTCATCATCAAAATTAAATATCAAAATTAAATGTTGATTTGATTTGTACTGTATATTTTCCTCAGCAAATACACAAATGACACACGTTTAAAAACAAAATAGAAAACAAACCCATTACCCATAAGGCATAAGGATCTAACATGCATAGATAGCATCCTTCATAAGTGTTTTTCTTTTTAATATAGCAGTCAGTTTAAAATGATGGAACTTCTCTGAGAACTAAGAAAGCCACAGCCTGTGTGAAAGGGATGAAAACAAAATCAAGGTAAAATATCCGCAGTGCCCAGCAGTTTGCTCAGTCCCATATTTGTAGCTGCTATGTTTATAGGTTGGAATGTGGAATGATGTGTCCCAATGGACATAAAATAGTATTTACTGTACAAATTCTGTGTCTCAGTGTACTGACAGATCTGATGACTCAGGCCATCAATGTGATAGCTTTGCCTTCCCCTCCCAAGTATCCCATCATACTTTGGATGGCATATATATAAACCACATCATCTTGGATGAATCCATTTTAGAGAACAACAGGAAAGCTCTCTAGAGAGAGAGAAGAATGGCAAAGGAACTGTGTCTCCTCAGAGTTAAGGGAATTGTGTTATACCACACAAT
This sequence comes from Neodon shergylaensis, assembly GCA_025134845.1. Taxonomy (NCBI): domain Eukaryota; kingdom Metazoa; phylum Chordata; class Mammalia; order Rodentia; family Cricetidae; genus Neodon; species Neodon shergylaensis. The sequence continues at coordinate 1,924,466 of JABTXL010005547.1, forward strand.
AACAGACTTGAGACTCAAAGCCCAGGTTCTAGAGATACTAGACCAGGTTTTAAGGAAAGGGAGAGTGAACACAGGAAAGGGATTCTTGGAAAATTCCCTGGAAGGCTGCAGTTTTCAGAGCTGTGGAAATGAGTTAATAAGTGCCATATGCAGAAATGTGAGTGAGTCTGGGATATTTTATCCTAGTTGAAAACTAGGCATAAAAGACAGATATTCCTCAATCTAATTCACATGTGGAGTTAAAACAAATGACCTTAGACTAGCAAGGTGGGTTGGTTGTTGCTGAGCAAGTCTGGTGACCTGAGTTTGATCCACGAAGATCATGTAAAGGTGGAAAGAAAATCAACTCCATAATTCCACAAAGTTTTCTTCTGACCCACATATGCACACACATACGTGTGCATGAGAATGCACACCACACACACAAACACAATGTGCTCATACTAGCAAAAAAAATGAATTTAAAAGTTTTAAAAAATTGAACTCATGAAGTTGAAAGTAGATAGTGGCCACCAAAGCTTAGGGAATGTAGAAACAGAATAGAAGAGTTTGGGCAGCTTATAAGTGAGGCAGTGAATATAGCAGTGTTAATAGACAATTAAAATGTATTATGAATTTCAAAAAATCTAGAATGAAGTAGTTTTACTGTTTTTCCATATAAAAATGATCAACAGTTGAGGAAATATGTATGTCAACCTTGATTATAACATTACTCAATGTGTGTTTGTGTCAGAATACCATGCTGGAATAATGATTATATACAAATATTACCTGTCAAGTTAATACAAGTAACTATGAAACCAGTGAGAAACTAACAGCTATATACTTACTTCATATCACAGCCAACTGATAAGAGATGGAGAAAGTCTAATGACATCAGAAGTTATAAAACAAAAGGCAATGCTTTGGTGTTTAGGATTTTTAGTGCTGTGATAAACCAGGGGGGAAAAGCAACTTGGAGGGCAAAGGGCTTGTTTCATCTCACGTTTCATGGTAAACTAGGGAAATCAGGAAGGAACTCAAGCAGGAATGTCCCTAGAGGCAGAGCAGATGCCGAGGGCATCAAAAAGTGCTGTTTATTGGTTTGTTTTTCATGACTTGCTCAGACTACCTTAGAACAACCCAAACCATCAGCCCAGGGTTGGCAACCCTCACAGTGAGCTGGGTCCTCCCCCATCAATCACTAATTTTCTTTTTTTTCTTTTTTTTTTTTTTTTTTTTTTTTGGTTTTTCGAGACAGGGTTTCTCTGTGGTATTGGAGCCTGTCCTGGCACTAGCTCTTGTAGACCAGGCTGGTCACTAATTTTCAAACCATCCTGCAGACTTTCCAATGGGCAATCCTAAGGAGGCAATTTTTTAACTGAGAGACCCTCTACCCAAATAGTCTAGCATGTGTCAAGTAGACATAAAACTAACCAGAACAGATTTATCAAATATTATATGATGATATCAGCCATTTGGTTAGTGCCTGGACAATGTTCTAGGAATATTATACACAATATTTCTAGTTCTGAAACAACTTTGGCAGCTTGCATTTGGATTTTCTTTTAAGCAAATGGGAATTAAAAGAAATTATCCACTTGCACATGCGCTTCTACAGAAGAGGCAGCTTTCAGTCCCACAAATACATAGATTCACGTCACTTCTCCTGTTCATTCTCCCTCTCCAAAGAGATAGTGAATCACTTTCTGTCCATCTATGAATCTTCTGCTTTATCTTTTATTATGCTTAATTGTGGGGCAGAAAGTAAACATTTTATTAATGCTTGCAGAATTAAGGTGCAAATGTAAACATATGCATGAAAGTAACCAAGAGAGAAAGTGTGTGTGCTTGGGTGGGAATTTATCCTATAAATAAAAAGCCGCATGTTAAGGCTTGTAGGTATTCTCAGGTTTGAAAATAAAACTATAGGATTTCTATACAATAAAATAGAATTTTCTAGAGTAGAAAAGCTGACGAAGCAACACTTTAAACACATTTCTGTGAATCAAATTCAGGAGCCAACTGGTGTGTTATCTTGGGCAGATTTCAATTTCAATTGAGCACCTCTGGTTTTTGACTTATGAACAGGCAATGAGCACTGGTAGGCACCTGGGTGAGGAGCCCTGGGTCCAGATTGTCACCCTCCTGCAACAGCAAAGACCATCCTATTCCACTAGGAGCATTCAAGTGAGTTCTAATGCTTTACTAGAATGTGAGACTTTTAGTCTTGAATCACTTTCAACAAGGTGACTGGTATATAGCTATAGAAACAACATTATATGTTAGAATTTTATAAACTTCAACTTCTATCATCTGTCTTACAGATTTAATTTCATGTTCTTTGGATAGTGTTATACATATTTTAATTTGTTTGTTTCCTGAAATTGGTTCAATTTCTTGGCCTTTATGTGTATCAGTTACTTTATATATTTACAAATGCTGTTACTAATTAAATCCAGCTGTTTTGTTTAACGTAATACACTGACTTCAATGCAAATTTACAATATAATTTGTACCTCAAGACAATGTATATTTTAATTATCTACTAAATATACCCTACATCTACTACCTGATATATGTGTTTGTGATATATTTATATATATAATTTGTGATTGGTATATACATGTATATGTGATATGGTTTTCGATTTTATATGGGTTCATTGAATTGGTGGTGTATTTCTCCACATATGGTGATATACAGACTGAACTTCCGTGTGAAGATATGTCAGAATGAGTTTGTGTTTTTTCTAGAACAATTCAATCTGTGGGCTGGGACAGTTCCTATTGTGTGACTTAAATACATTTTATAGAGATCACTTCTGTGTGTGAACTTGAAATAGCTGCTTCAGTTTATTCCATATAGACTTCTAATGAGTTGGTAAAGGAAAGTCTCCAGAGACAGGAGAGACCCGAGACCTGCCCAGTATAGCCACCAACAAGCTTTAGGATCCTGGATGAACTGTAGGGATAGGCCCCACCCATTTTGGGCAGGGTTGCCTCGGGCGAATGTTTACTGATAAATTGGGAGCGCAGGAGTTGCAGAGCTCCCTTCCTTCCTTGTTTTCCTGTTGTGTGTGCTCCGCGGGAACCCTAGTTGCGTGAGTTTGGTTACATTAAAGTTGTACAAATACTTATTACTAATTGTCTGGATTAATCATTACCGCCACATTTTGGCGCCCAATGTGGGGCCCCATTTTCATCCTGAAAACTTCAAAGATTACTGTAGGAAAATTTGTTGCTTGTTATGGGAAATTTAAACATTAACAACAAGGACACATACTGACATAAAAATAAAGACACAGATATGAGGAAAAGCAAAGAAAGTTCATCAAGTATATAATTATTCTTATTCTGTCCCATTTCATGGCTCCTGATCTGAGACAGAAACTCTGAGATATCTCTTATCAACAGGCTTGGAATTGAAGAGGGACTGAGCCATAGTCCAACTCCAATACCAGCTCTACATATTTATAAAGAAGTGTTCAATAAAACATATAGATATATATATAAAAAATCAATACTTACTGATCCTTAGTGGGTTGTAATTATTTTCCATCCATCAATAATTAAATATTCAGGGTCCCTTAAATTCTTTAAAGATCAGTATTTTCCTGTGGAGATAAGAAAAGAACCCTGCCCCCAACCTATTTGTATTCCTTACCATCAGTATGCTCGCCATCCTTGTGAATGAATCGTTATTTATCTTTTCCAAATGGCTTCTCTTCTTCATACCGAACCTTTATTAATTTTGACGGTATCCACAATTTTTCCTCACCTGTGGAGATAAGAGCAAAACCCCTTCCCCAACGCAGCACATCTCCTGGCTTCCATTGTGAGGTCAGCACATCCTTGAAATAAACTGGTTGATTTAGTTCAGTAGACTTTTCCATTATCCAATGTCTTTCTGCAGCCGTTGTTCCCTTCTCATTAGCGTTAAGAAAATTCAAGGTTAACAAAGCATTATGTAACCTATTTCTGGGGGTGTTTTCCACCCCTTTCTGTTTGTTCAACATATCCTTTATAGTCCTATTTGATCTTTCTATGACTGCTTGACCTGTAGGATTGTATGGTATACCTGTAACATGCTTGATATTGTAATAGTCAAAAAACCGTTTCATTTTCCTAGAGACATAAGCAGGACCATTATCTGTCTTTATTTGTGTAGGTATACCCATGATAGCCATGACTTCTAATAAATGAGTGATTACTGAATCAGCTTTTTCTGAACTTAAAGCAGTTGCCCACTGAAAGCCTGAATAAGTGTCAATGGTGTGATGAACATATTTTAATTTGCCAAATTCTGCAAAGTGGAACACATCCATCTGCCAGATTTCATTCCTATGGGTGCCCTTTGGATTAGCCCCTGCAGGCAGTGGCGTTTGGTTATAGAAAGAGCAAGTAGGGCATTTCTTTACAATCTCCTTAGCTTGTTGCCATGTAATAGAAAAGTCTTTCTTCAAACCTTTGCTATTAACATAATGTTTTTATGAAATTCAGAGGCTTGTAGCACACTACCAATCAATAATTGATCAATATCTGCATTACCTTGTGCTAGAGGACCTGGCAGACCCGTATGGGATCAGATGTGTGTTATGTACATAGGGCAAAGCCTGTTCCTGATCAAGTCTTGAACCTGGATAAACAATGAGATTAGTTCAGTATTATCAGGTATAAATTCAGCAGTTTCAATATGTAAAATAACTCTTTCTGCGTATTGTGAATCAGTAACTATATTAATAGGCTCTTTAAAATCCCTTAGCACCATAAGAATGGCATATAATTCTGCCTTCTGGACAGAATCATAAGGACTTTGTTCCACCTTACCCAAATCTTCTGATTTGTATCCTGCCTTTCCTGTTTTATTGGCATCAGTATAGAATGTATGGGCTCCAGTTATTGGAGCATCACAGACAATTCGAGGAAGGATCCAAGAAGTTCTTTTTATGAAGTTAAGCCTCTTGCTTTTTGGATAGTTGTTATTAATGTCTCCCAAAAAATTAGCACAAGCTCTTTGCCATGATTCATTATCTTCCCATAGTTTCTTTAGTTCATCAGCAGTGAAAGGCACTATAATTTCTGCTGGGTCTATGCCTGCTAGCTGACGAAGTCTCAGCTTGCCTTTTATAATTAACTCAGGGACTTTTTCCACATAAGTTTTCAGCTTCTTACTTGGTTTATGTGGTAAAAAGATCCATTCCAAGATAATATCATCTCTCTGCATTAAAATTCCTGTAGGAGAAATTTTTGACGGTAATATGACGAGAATACAATCGAGCTCTGGATTCACCCTGTCCACATGTGCCTGTTGTAATTTTTCCTCAATCATCGTCAGTTCCTTTTCTGCTTCAGCTGTTAATTCTCTGGGACTGTTTAAATCTTTATCACCTTCCAAGGTTTTGTTCAAATGAATTATTAGATCAGGTGTTATCCCAATAGCTGGTCGTAGACTGGAAATGTCTCCTAACTGTCTTTGAAAGTCATTAAGAGTCCGTAGGTGATCTCTCCTAATTTGTCCCTTTTGTGTCTTAATTTTTTGCAAACCTATTTTATAACCTAAATAATTAACAGAATCTCCCTTCTGTATCTTTTCAGGAGCTATTTGCAATCCCCATTTAGGTAAAAGTATCTTTATTTCTTCAAACAGTCTGTTCAAGGTATCCATGTTTGGATCGGATAACAAGATGTCGTCCATGTAATGGTATATTATAGATTTGGGAAATTTCTTGCGTATTATTTGCAATGGTTGGTTCACAAAATATTGGCACAAGGAGGGGCTATTTAACATACCCTGGTGGAGGACGGCCCAGTGGTACCTCCTGGAAGGTTGAGAATTGTTGTAAGTAGGCACTGTGAAGGCAAATTTTTCTCTATCTTCTTTTTGTAAAGGTATAGTGAAAAAACAATCCTTTAAATCAATAACTATAAGAGGCCATCCTTTTGGTAATAAAGAGGGCAAAGGGATTCCAGATTGCAGAGGGCCCATAGGTTGAATAACCTTGTTGATAGCTCTGAGATCTGTCACCATTCTCCATTTACCTGATTTTTTCTTAACCACAAATACAGGAGAATTCCAAAGGCTGGTAGATTCTTCTATATGTCCAGCATCTAATTGCTCTTGTACCAGCTGTTCTAAAGCCTGTAACTTTTCCTCAGCTAGAGGCCATTGCTTTGTCCATATTGGTTTCTCAGTCAACCATTTTAGAGGCAAGGCTGTTGGTATTTCTGAAGGGACTTCAATTGCTTGTTCTTGTACGGCCCGAATGGCTGGTTTTCTCCGTTTGTAATATCTTTTAATATTATTTTCAGAAATATAGGCTCTAGAAGTAGCAGGAATGTTAATTTGGGTTTTCCATTGTTGTAATAGGTCATGACCCCATAAATTCATTGCAATATTGGCTACATATGGCCTTAACTTTCCTATTTGTCCCTCAGGCCCTATACATTCAACCCATCTCGTGCTCTGTCTTACTCGAGATAGGGTTCCAATTCCTAGGAGCTGAACATTTACATTCTGAAGAGGCCAATACGGATGCCAAGATTCTGGGGTAATAATACTTACATCAGCACCTGTGTCCAGCAGGCCAGTAATAAAAATGCCATGTACACATACTCTCAGCTTAGGTCTTTGATCATTTATAGAAGTTTGCCAAAACACACGTAACTCATCTTTCTGATCATTATTGTTTGTAACAGTAGGCATGGGGTTTCCTAATTGTCCTGACGAGGCACGTTCTCTGCAGAAACTGGAAATGACTGAACCATGTTTGCCATGGGGGCCTGTGAGGCCCCCCCTCATGTTTCCCGTCTGTATCAGGTTGCCTTGTCTATCCCTTGTAGATCTGCATTCGTTCGTCCAATGTCTGCCCTTTCCACATCTTCTACATAAACCTGAAGGCTGAGTCCTCCTATTTCTGTTATTTCTAGAAGATGCATTATTATTATTTCTGAAAATCTGTTGTTTACAATTCCTTTTCATATGACCCATTTTGCCACAATTAAAACATTTGGTATTCTGGTGTCTCCTTTTACCATTGGAAATTGCTTCTTCTACCCATGCTTCAGTGCCATAATCAAATGTATCAACATCCAGTGTATGTAAGACCCATTCTTCCAAGGGTGCTGATCTGAACCTTAAAGGCCCCAAAATCTTTTTGCATTCCACATTTGCATTTTCATAAGCCAAAGTCTCAATCAATATACGTCTTGTGTCTGGGTCAGATATCCCTATTTGCACAGCCTTAGTAAGTCTTTGTAAAAAATCACTAAAGGGTTCTCTCTGACCTTGTTTAATGGTGACAAATGATTCCATTTTCTGTCCTGGGTCTTGTACCCTGTCCCAAGCCCTTAAGGCTGCTGTAGTGCACAGGAAGAGTGTGTTTTCATCCAAATTAGCTTGTTCTTGAGGGTCAGAAAAGAGTCCTTCACCTAGAATTTTATCTATGGAAATGTCACTTCCCTTCGCCTTTTCTTGCTGTTCTAAACGTCTAGCCTCTTGCCTGAATAAGCATTTCCATTTTAATTGTGGCCCGCTCTCAAGTACCGCAGAACTCAGCTGGAGCCAATCCGAAGGGGTTGCTCTGCTTGTCGAGGCCCAAGATTTTAGCATCTCTTTAACAAAGGAGGCGTGCATCCCAAAAGTCATGACAGCCTGCTTAATTTCCTTGAGATCATTCATACGGACAGGCTCCCATGTATCTTCCTTGATGACCCTAGGGTTTCTGGAACCAATCACCTTCTCTGTTGTTATTACTGGAAAGGCAGGTAAAGCTGTAGGTAGAGCTTTGTGGAAATTGTCCCGGAGGGATTTACCCACAGGTGTAGTTAAAGTTTGCCTTTCTACTGTTTGTTCTTCTTCATCAGAATTTAGAAATTCCTCAATCTTTTCAATTCTAGTCACCATTGCCTTCTGCAATGTCTGTATCTCCTGTCCAGAATTATGCTCTAAAGCCTTCATTGAGGATTCTAAAGTATGAACTTTGTCCATTAGAGATAAGTTCTCATCTTTGGACATAATTTTTATGGTATAAACCGTGCCTTCTTGTATTGACAATCTTTCCGCCAGTCTGTCATAAGCTTTAGACAAAATTCTATTGTCACATTCAACAGTTTTGATTTTCTCAGTTAATGTTTCAAACCCTTCAGAAAGTGACTGCTGGAATTTACGATTAAAGTCAGCTGACCCTTCTTCCATATTAATGAATTTCTCCTTAATATCAGCCACTAATGTTTCAGTTCCTACATAAAGGGATTCGAGTTTACAATTCAAATCAGCTGTTCCCTCTTCCATAGCAATGAATTTCTCCATAACATCAGCCTGAACTTTTTCTAAATTTTGCTCTGTCAACAGAGTCTTGTTAAAGAAAGATCTGTTCTCTTCCTGTAGAACTTTAAGCTGATTCTTGAGAAGATCATTGTCATGCTTAATAGTTTTTAGCCATTCAACTTCTGCCTTAAGAATCCTGGATTTGTCTCTTAAAGACTCCATCATACTTTTGTTGTCAAACCACCTAAAACAAAGGAAAACTACTAATCCCAGAAATATCCATATATGTGGGATGTTAGACACCTCTTGTAAGATCTGAACTGTTCAGCTTTTTCAAGTATTCTCTTTGCTGGTCTATGAATTAAATAAAATCAGACAAAAGAGACAGGCATATGTGCCTTAAAAGGTGACAAAGGGTAAGATGGATAACTCAAGTGTTTGCAGTGTCATCTGGACAAATATACCACTTGTGAAGACATTCCAATTATATTTTGTATTCCTTCCCTCCTTCCTTCCTTCCTTCCTTCTTTCTTTCCTTCCTTCTCTCTTTCTCTCTCTCTCTCTCTCTCTCTCTCTCTCTCTCTCTCTCTCTCTGTATATACAGGCACACATGTGCCATGGGTGTGAGTGGAGGGCAGGAGCCAACTCTTAGGAGTTGTTTCTCTCCTTTCACATTGTAGAATGCGGGGTTAAACAGAGGTTTCAGACCTGGGAGCAAGCACTCTATTTCTTGAGCCATCTTGCCAGTCCATAATTTGGTTACTTCAAGTGAAAATTGCCTAAGTGTACAGTCACCTTTTCTTTACTCATTTTGAAGGGAACAATGGCAACCTTTTATGAAGAACAAGTAAATGCACATCATCAAACACATGTGGTGGTCAGAAGACACCCTGTGGAAGTCAGTTCTCTCCTTCCACCATGTGGATGGAAGGACGAAACTCAGGTTCTCAAGCTCACCATCTTCAGTCTTTGCACACTGAACTCCCTTGTTGGCATCAGATTTCAACATTTTTAAATAGACAAAAAAATAATAATTTGGAAAGGCAGGTAGAGCAGTGGTCTTAAGGATAGTTGAATTCGGTTTGATCTGACTGGTACTTTGGATTGCATCAATTTGATTGTCTTTTTCAACTCAATGCAAGGCAATACATTTTTATTATATAAAACACAGTTGTTGCCTATTATCTGTTGAGCCTATGTATACCCCGTTTTATTATGTAAAAATAATTTTAAAAAAGAATGTTTGTGTTCTCTCTAAATTTGAGTACTAGAAATGGAAACAAGGCAAGTTTTAATAATAAAATTCACACTAGCAGATTCACTAGTGTGATAATTCTTCAGAGGTGTTTTATTTTGACACCTAGCAATAGGAACTGGGAAAGCAGAGCAGAGGCTGAGAAACCTTACCTAGCCTGCAGACTACTGGCCAGTGGGGTCTTGTTTAATTAGTACTTTCTCTGAGAAACTGTGTGATTCCCTAAAGAAAAAATAACTATTTGGAAATAATTTTATGATTTTTTAACAAGTACAAAAAGTTCAAGTTTATTGGTATAAACATCAACCACTCTTTAAATTAAAATAAATCATACAGAATCAAATCTATGTTTATGTAATTTACTTTGTACCACAGTTTTTTAGTTTCTTCAAGTGTAATTATCAGCCTTTCTTTTTACCATGATAGCATATGTTCATTTATTATAATCATCTATTTCTGCCTCTCTGGCCTACATTTTTTCTGAGACTGTAGTGCATTTCATCAGGAGCCAATGGCAATTAGGCCACAAGACTAGCAGAAGATGAGAAGTGAGACAAGGCAACATATTCAAAGCGTCTTTTCTGTTTTATTTGGCTTAATTTAAATGAGACCTTTTTTATGTTTATAAGAAATGGAGCCCGGAACAATATGAACTCCCATTTGCTCCCTTCCGGTAATGGGAGGCTAGAACAGGATGAGATCTTCGTATTGTCGGTTGGGTTTTTCTAGCACCTTTGCTCTCTGCCTCATAGAGCTTTTCACTTTATGGCCACCCACCCGTTCGCAATCAGCTACTTCATGTTCGATCTGCTTTGGCTGTGGGCAAGGGCCACTGCCATGCATGGCTTATGTCAGCAGGTTTCTTAATTACAAGAAACAGTGTCATTGCTTGTGATATGTAGCTTCTGCTATTTTAATAGAAATTCATTGCATTACTTTGGAATCTAGTAATGCCACAATAGTTTCACTATCTTTTTCTCTGATAACCAATTCAAAGCAGAAAAGCTCACATGTTAATGTTCACACTGCTCGGAACTAGTTTTATCTGTATCCCTGAACCAACCCACATCTTCTCTTTAGTTTTGTCCTGCTATGTAATCCAGTGTAGGGGCTGTGCAATGTAAAGAACCAGTCTATACTTAAGGGAAAGGGTGCTATATAAAGAGACTTTCCTTTCTGCTGATTCACTCCCTATATTCCAGGATCCTGCTGAGAATTAGGAATTTAAAGCAAACGAGTCATAATCATGATTAAATGACCTTTAATTCACTTGAAGGAGTAAATCAGTGAAGTATATATTCAAAAGTTTGGTGAGGCGTGAAATGTGAACTTGGGAAGCTAGAGACAGCAGCTTGTCTTTAGCTGCATAGCCCAATGACTCCTAATATAAAAATGAAGTGGCCCAAGCATCAACATGAAGGTGCTTAGAAGCCACATGTGTAGCCAGAGATGTGTCAGTGGATCTGAAGTCACGGGCTCTCTGGAGTGAATTCTTCTGCCTGCAGAAGATGCTTTCATACCACTTACATGCGGTCACCATTACTTGACACTCATTGCTGTTACTTTCGAATAAAGTGCTTGTTAAAATCAAATCACCATTCTTTTAATAACCCAGAAGTAAAATGTGTAAGAATTAAAAAATAAAGATATGACAGTGGGTTTAAAAGTACCGTAGCACTTCTTTGAATATCACAATTGTTTGATTCTTTAAAAATAAAATGCTTTTATTATCAAAATATAGTTTAAGGTGTTCTGATGCAATAAAGTTGGGGTATTCAGGAAGAAACCCAAATAACAATAATAAAAATTTGGTTTGCCTTAGTTGAATTGAACCAAAATATTCTGGTCAATATAAACTAAAAATAATGACCCTAACCTTTTCTGATTGATGGGATGCTTGGTGTGGTTACAGCATTTTATGCTGTCTGAGGGTTCGCAATGCTGCCCGGGTCTCTTCATGCCTGGGTAGAAGCACTTACCACAGTTTTGAATTTTCTTGAGAAGGGATCTCACTACTCTGCTTATGAAATGCAATCTATCTCCAAGTTTCCTCTTTGCTGTTTTATTTCCCTGAAGAGGGAGCCTATGCATAGATGCATAACAAATGAAAAACAATCCAGTCTACATGGTCTCAAAACAAAAATTCAACTGGAGAGTAAAATCTGAAGTTGCACATGGTGTTAGATCATTTGGGTTCTTGATGGAGGAAGGTCATTGGTTAAATAAAGAAACTGCCTTGGCCCTGATTGGTTAGAACATAGGTGGGTGGAGTAAACAGAACAAAATGCTGGGAGGAAGAGGAAGTGAGTTCAGACATCACGCAGCTCCTCTCAGGGCAGACGCGATCGATGAAGCTCCTCCGACCCAGGATGGACGTAGGCTAGAATCTTCCTGGTAAGTGCACCTAGGGGTGCTACATACCTTATTAGAAATGGGCTAGTCCAGGTGCGAGAGTTAGCCAAAAAGAGGCTAAATATAATGGGCCAAGCAGTGTTTAAAAGAATACAGTGTCCATGTAATTATTTCGGGGTAAAGCTAGCCGGGTGGAGGAACGTAGCCCCGCCGCTCTTACTACAACAGAATGGCGCCCAGACATGTGGACAACTGTGTCCACAGAAAGCCTGAGAAAGCTTGGGAAAGAATAGAGTAAAGTATGTTTTCTTGGTAGCAGCAGTTTCTCGGGTCTGCTCTGCTTGCTAGAGGCAAGCAAATGCTCTCATCTAAGAGAGCCTTCCTGACTCAGCTTTAGCTACAAAGGCGTGCAGCTCTTTTAAGAGGTCCAGGACAAAGCACTTAAACGGTGTTGACAAAAAGCTGAACACATGCTTTTCGGTTTTCAGCCGTAGCAGGAAAAAAGCTGCGCCGTTTAAAAATGTCCGCTTTCTAGGCCATCCTGCCAGGGAAAAAAACTCTGACTGTTTGAGGCAGGAGGGCCAACTACAGAGAGAGGACTTGAGTGTTGTCTGTTGCAGTTGCTTGCTGGCAGGGACCTTGAAATGCCATAGAGTTGTGGCTATAAACATGGCTACAGCCTGTACCTCAGCCATGCGGCTGGAAAGCTAAAGAATGGACTGGATCTAGCTGGCAAAGCCACGGCTTTAGTCCTACCCATATTGCTCGGTAATTTAAAGGCTCGTGTGGTCAGAAAAAGAGAGATATACATTAAAGAGAGATTCAAAGACAAAGAAAATTTCTAAATGATTTACAGTGTGTTAAAAATATATGCAAGCTAAAAGTAAGTTCTTAAAAGTAAAAAAAAAGGAAGAAAGAGAGTAGTGGGTGTGGTAGTACACACCTTTAATCCCAACACTTGGGAGGCAGAGGGAGATTGACCTCTGTGACTTCAAGGTGTGGTACCACATGCCTTTAATCTCAGTGCCTAAAAGGCAGAGACAAACAGATCTCTGTGAGTTCAAGATGTAGTAGTGTACACCTTTCATCCCAATGCCTGGGAGGCAGAGACAGGCAGATCTCTGAGAGTTCAAGGACAGCCTGGTCTACAGAGTTATTCCAGGACAATGATACAGAGAATATAAAATAAAAGTAAAAATAAAAGAAATAGAGGTTAAAATACAGTGCACAAACAAGGAAAATACACAGAGAATTTTGATACTGTATGCTATTATGCTCTCTTTGAATTGTTTGAATGCTGAGGAAGGAGCAACAGCTACCAAAAGATATTTGTTTATAAATGCTGCTGAACTAATCCAACATAGATATTTTGAAAATGCCTTGACTTTGAAATTTGGATCTAAGGACATAATGCTTTGGAAAGGAGTTTCTTATTTTGTTTTCACAGAGGGTGAGAGTCTGTGGATTTCTTCTATCCGAATATGGTATGATGGACCATGCCCTCTTGAAGGGTTGCTGTGAACACCTTCAGAAAATTGCTTCGCTCAACTGCCAACTGAAATGAAACTATCACACAGGTTATACCATGAAAGACCTAATTAGCAACGCCCCCATTCAGCAGGAAACAGTTTGGAGAGAAATAACGGCGCCCATATTAACAAATATTGTTTATAAGTGTTCTTTTACATTTAAAGGGGGATATGATAGAGATATGAATAATTTGCATTGATATGGATTTTGCTTTAGTGATTTAAATTTAAGGTCAATTTTGTTATATGTATTTCTGATCTTGATTAAGGTATTGTGATTGTGTAGTTCACTTAAAAATGTAATGTATATAGGTTGTTAATGGATAATCAATAATAGTCAAGCTTGTAGTCATGTTAGTTAAGATTTTCTAGATGTACATAGATATATTTTAGATAGGCATTCTTCATATCTTTCAAAGATTATAGAATATGGCATTTTAAATGTTTTAATAACTTAGGGTTTTTCATGACAATGAGACACTCTGCTCCTGGCAGCACCAATCTACTTCAAGAAGAAGATGGGCATCGAAGAGGATCCTTATGGAATTTGATAGCCATTTGGGCAAGAAAACTGCTCTTGCCTGGACTATTGCATAAACTGGACACAGAGAACCCGCAGAGAGAGGACTACTGAACTTGCCTAAAGGTGAGATGATCTTTCGGGGTTCCTGATTCATGAAAGAGTCTGCGAGACATTCTGCAGGACACAGCAGATAGTGACTGACTGCCTTTGAATTTTCCTGCTTCATGGAAATGTGTGCTGGATACCATGGGCCTGTAGGCCGAAGATGGATGCCCCAACGGTACAGAGAAACTTTGGGTGACTGTCCAGGCAGCAAGATGTCTCTGTCATTTCTAGAGTTTGGAAGTTGCTTATTTCTTGTTTGCTTAGGTAATATTGTGTCTTTCTGGAGTCTTTGATGGAGTTAAAGAATAGTTTATAGTTATAGTTTTCCTTAGTTATGATAAAGATAAAATAGATGTAAATATTGTAATTTTTACTTGATAACTGTTTTGTTATATGTAATTTTGCTATGTTAAAGTTAAAGCCTTCCTTCCTTTTTGTTTAAACAGAAAAAGGGGAAATGATGGAGGAAGGTCATTGGTTAAATAAAGAAACTGCCTTGGCCCTGATTGTTTAGAACATAAGTGGGTGGAGTAAACAGAACAAAGTGCTGGGAGGAAGAGGAAGTGAGTTCAGACATCACGCAGCTCCTCTCAGGGCAGACGTGATCAATGAAGCTCCATCCCAGGATGGACGTAGGCTAGAATCTTCCTGGTAAGCGCACCTAGGGGTGCTACATACCTTATTAGAAATGGGCTAGTCCAGGTGCGAGAGTTAGCCGAAAAGAGGCTAAATATAATGGGCCAAGCAGTGTTTAAAAGAATACAGTGTCCGTGTAATTATTTCGGGGCGTAAGCTAGCCAGGCGGCCGGGGTGCTAGGGACACAGCCCCGCCGCTCCTATTTCAACAGAGTCTGTGTGTCTCAGACCCAATGTCTTTCATTAGAGAAACTCTCTGTACTCTACTGTTTATCGAGGAGTAGAGGGAGGCGCTGACTTTAAACACATAAAGTGCTGCTCATCATCTCTCTTGCATCTACATATCTGCAGTGTAGCTGCATGTCTACCATGGTCCTCTAGTTAATATGATCATCATAAGGTTAATCTACTATTTAGGATGTCCTTTGATAAAACTGTAGTCTTTTTCATTGTAGTTTATCATGTATTTATGACTATAATATGCAACTAAAATATATTTAAGTTTTAGTGTACTATTACTGGCAGAATGATGGTTTGTACAGTACTAAAACCTACCTTTGAATTAAAAATTCCTTTTAAGCATGTTTCTATTTTCTTTAGGGACATTTTTCTTTCAGAAAGCAAATCTGTAATATTATATATAATATATATAATTGAAAGGACTGTTGTCTGAGGTTTTCTGTCCTTCCTAGTTTCCACAGTCATTAAGTCCCAAAGAAATCACACAGAGGGGGCTGGAGAGATGGCTCAGTGGTTAAGAGCATGGCCTGCTCTTCCAAAGGTCCTTTCAATTCCCAGCAACCACATGGTGGCTCACAACCATCTGTAATGCGGTCTGGTGCCCTCTTCTGGCCTGCAGGCATAAACACAGAAAGAATATCGTACACATAATAAATAAATAAATATTAAAAAAAAAAGAAATCACACAGAGGTCTACATTAGTAATAAACTGATTGGCCCATTAGCTCAGGCTTCTGATTAACTCTTATTACTTATATTACCTCATTATTCTTGTCTATGTTAGCCACATGGCTCAGTACCTTTTTCAGCAACACAATCATATCTTCTTCTGTGGCTGATAAGGACTGCAACCTGTTTCTAGAATTCTCCTGTTCTCCTTGATCCCCCTGTTCTTCCTGTCTGTTTGTCCTGCCTATACTTCTTGCCTGGCTACTGGCCAATTAGCATTTATTTAAAACATAATTGACAGAATGCAGACAACTGTCCATACCAGAAGGACAGCCTTTATACAGTGAAGAAAAAGTTATCCACTAAAGCTAAGTTATGTTTATAGATGGAATAAATTGTGAGTGTGTGTGTGTGTGTATTTGTATGTATGTATGTATGTATGTATGTATGTATGTATGTGGATGGATAGATGTGTGGAGGTCAGAGGACTATTTCCAGTTTATATTCATTGTCTTCTTCCACCATCTGAGTCCCAGGGACTGAATATATCTGTCAAATTACAGCAAGTGAATGCCTTTACCTGCTGAGCCCTCTTTTGCGTTTATCTAATTCAATTATTTGCTCTCAGATAATATGATCAGCATTATGAAACTGATAGACATTTCAACAGCATCAACTTTTAAGTATATTAATCAACTTGGCAGCAATTAATTTAGTAATTGATGTTGGAAATTGTCCTTCCAGGTGACTTCTGTTTCCCCATGGAAGTGGAATCACTGTCATTTCCTCACAAACTTGATGCACCATCTCTTGTTAACTACTGGGTGACACAGTGAGCTTTTATCTATAAAGTGCCTCATGTCCTTGGAACATCATTTTATAAGTTCCTTCCCAAGACAGCTTTGTCTAAGATTATTTCTTCTCAAACTAAATGTTTATCTTTTAATAAAACATTGTCGATACTAAAGGAAAATACATACCCTTTAATTACTCTTTTATAATGAAATATTTCTATCACCTAGACCATGTTAATTTTTTTCTTATGGTACTATAGAAAATTTCAAGGATAGTTTAATATAAATACTTATTGAGAACTATATACTGAGGAGTATCTTTTCAAATGATCTTTAAGGATTATGCTGGTCTAATAAGGTGGTAGTTGTAGGAAAGTTGGTTCTTTTCCAATGTCCATGACTTTATTAGCACTAAGAAGGTAGCTAGGTTTCCAGTATCAGGCATAGCTGACCAGGATTCAAGTTCAGTTACAGAACTTTTGACTACTACCAAGGCATGTTTGCCCTTAATACACCCTCAGGGCCTTGTTTGTCATTGTTGTGGTTCACAGGTATTATATCTGGGTAAGAGTGTTGGTTGCTTCCCTCCCTCCTCTGGAAGTTTGCAGGGCACCTTAATTTATCATGAACGTCACTCCATAGGAGGTGGCTTTCAGGTCCATTCTATCTAAGGGAACTCAAGTCCCTGTTTCTTTCTTTTTTTTTAAACAATATTTTAATTTTATGTACCAATTCCAGTTCCTTCTCCCTTCCCTCCTCCCAATTCCTTCCTTTCCCTGACACCCCTCATCTAAGCCTTAAAGAGTATATGAGTTGTCCCATGAACATCACTTGAGGCAGGACCAAGGTCCTCCCCTTCACACCCAAAGAGCCAGTTCATGTACTAGAGAGAAACCCTGGTTCCACCGCCAGTGGTCCCACAATCTACTCAAATCACACAATAACCACCCACATAGAGAGGGACTAATTCAGTCCTATGCAGGTCCTCCAGCTGTCAGTCTGGAGTCAGTGCCCTCACACTAGCTTGGGTCAGCTGTTTCTTTAAATTTTACCATCATGGTCTTGACCCCTTTGCTCACATTATCACTTCTCCCTGTCTACAACTGGACTCCAGGAGCTCAACTCAATGCTTAGCAGTGGATCTCTGTATCTACTTCCATCAGCTAAAGGATGAAGGTTCTATCATGACAATTAAGGTAGTCATCAATGTGATTACTAGCAGTTTCAACAATTCTTTATTTATATTTTGTCCTTTGATCCACTTTGAAATGGTTTTTGTGAAAGGAGATGGAAATGGGTCTAATTTCATTCTTTTATATGTATACATCCAATTTTCCCAGCACCATTTGCTAAAGATATATTTTTTTCTTCCACCTATTCTTTTTTGACAACTTTGCCAAATATTAACTGACTGTAGTTATGTGTACTCATGCTTGGAGTTTTCAGTTTTGTTCCATTGGTATTTATGTCTGGTTTTGTGCCAGTATCATGTTGTTTTTATTTACCATATCTCTGTAATATATCTTAATATAGGAAATGGTAATCTGCTCAACATTGTTCTTTTTACTCAGGATTGCTTTGTGTATCCAAAGTCTTTTGTGGCTTCATATGAATTTTGGGATAATTTTTTTTTCTGTTAGAAATAAGATGGGGTCTTCTCTATTACATTGAATCTGTAAATAGTCTTTGGTAATTCCTTTTCACAAAATTGATGGTACCAATATATGGATTGCAACAGTTTTAGTTTCTTATTTGTTTGTTTTTCTTTCTGAAGAGGTTTAAAATCATCATTGTGGAACTCTTTCTCTTCTCTGGGTAGGTTTATTACTGACTTTATTACTTCCTTTCAGTCTATTGTGTGTCCATAATGTCCTTCTCTGTGTGTTCGTTGTTAGTGCAGGAAAGCTACCAATTTCTGGATTCGTGGAAGGTGCTTCTGCACCCTGCCATGTTGTAATTTGTTTATCAGTTTTAGAGGCTTACTGATAGAATGTTCTGGATCTGTAATGAAAGATAGCATGAACTCTCCAAAGATGAATAGTGTCTCTTTTTCCATGTGTGTCATTTAATTTCCTTCTCTAGCCTTATTGCTCCAGCTAGTACTTCAAGCACAATGTTGAAAACAAGTTGGGATTGACCTGGAGCAGCTATATTATTAAGTTATTAAGAAGTACAGCATATTTTTACTATTTCATGGGAAGCAATGGGACAGAGTCAAAAGAAACAATTTTTCATTGGGGAAAAGTTGACAAGAAGCTAATCAAGCAGTGTTGCATAAGGACACAAGGTATCTCAAAAATATTAGACTGAACACACAGAAGCCCCGGGAATGATAACTAGTAAGTAACCCCTTATGTTGGAAAGTGTTGGGTTCACAGGAACCAAAGCCACAGCTTTCCATAGTCCCTGTGCCCAGGTCATTAGCAGCTCTGCGAAGTATATTCTTGGTTTTATAGTAGGAGGTGCGTGTTCCTTTCTTTTCATTGAGTGCTCAGGGAAAAGTTCCTTGTGCTCTGGCTCCAGCTGTTATTAGCTCTGATAAGGATATTCCTAGGGTTTGAGGGGAAAAATCAAAAATGTTTTTTTTCTCCATATAATAGGGCCTCATCAAAAGCTCTGTTGGTCAGCCCAGCCCTTAACAGTTTTAGTGGATATCCCTGTCTCATTCCTGACTTTAGACAGTTTTCCATTTAGGAATGTAGGCTCAGGGTTTCTCAGATACAGTTTTTATTGTGTTGAGGTGTTTCACTTCTGGCCCTGCATTGTCTAAGATGTTTTCCATGAAGGCAGGTTGAAGTTGGTCAAAGGCTTCTTCTTCATTCATTGAGATGATCTTGTGATTTTTATCTTTAAATCAATTTATTTGGTTTGCTATATTTATTACCTGTGTATCTGTGTATGTTGAACCATCCCTGCATTTAAGGGGTAAAACCTACTTGGTTATGGTTCATAATCTTTTTTATGTATCTCTGTATTCTGTTTGCAAATATTTAGTGAATATTTTTCAGTCTGTGTTCAACTTCGGCCTGTAGTTTTCTTTCTTTGTTGTGTCTATACCTGGTATTGGTATTCGATGATATTGTCTTCACAGACAGTTTAGGAATGTTCCTTCTGTTTTTATTTTTAAGTAGTTTAAGGAGTATAGGCTGTAGATTAAATTCTATTTAAATATTTGTTAAAAATTGACTGTGACTCCATCTGGCTGTGAACTTTTGTCTTCTAAAAAGTTTGTATTACTCTTTCTGTCTCCTCCCTCATTATGGGTTAGGTCTATTTTGGTTGTTAACTTAGCCTTGGTTTAATTTGTTGTGTTGAGTGATTCTACAACTTCATCTATTTCTCTTAAGTTTTCTGGCTCAGTGGAGTAAATTTTGAACACATTCTCCAAGAATGTTCTGAATGTCTTTGTTGTCTTTTAAAATGTTTCCCTGTTCATTTCTGATTCTGAGAATTTGGGTCCTCTCTTTGTTTTAGTTAGTTGGGTCAACATTCTAGTTTATCTTCTTAAGGAATGACTTCTTAGATTTCTTAATAGTTTGTATAATTTACTTTGTTTCTATTTCAGTAATCTCTGTTCTCATTTTTATTATTTATTACTGTAAACTGCTTTGGATAAGCTTTTTCCTTTTTTATGAGTTGCTTCATTAATACAAAAAATCAGAGAGAACACAATAAAATGACCAAAAATTGCCCTCGTGGGACTGCTTTCAATGTGTCTCAGAGGTTTTGTTGTGTTTTAATTGTTTCTTAATTCCAAGAATATTTTTTATTTTTCTTGATTTTCCTTTGACCCACTTCTCATTCTGTAATGATTGTTTAAACTGCCAGAGTCTGTGTATTTACCAGAGATTTATTTGCTGTCAATTTTGTTTTATCTCATTGAGGTCAGATAGGATACAAGGCATGATTTCAATCTTTCTGTGTTTGTAAAGATTTGCTTTGTGTTACATGATTAGTCTAATTTTGAAAAGTTTCCTTGTGCTGATGAATAAAATGTGTATGTCTTGTGATTGCATGGAATATTCTATTCTGTTAGGTCCTTTTGCTGTGTGAAGTCAAATAAATTTGTTATTTTGGGGACATGGAGAGCCTTATTTCAGAGATCACCAGGAAAACCAGGAATGTTAGCGATGCAGGATTGCCCTTTCAAAAGAGAACATCCTGTTTTTCCACATAGAAGACTGGGAATTGGAAGGAATAGTAGCCTGATGATCTGCATTGTCTGTAGGGCCAGGTTGTATCCCACAACCAGGACCAGAGGTAGCTAGTAGTCTAAATGACCCTAACATTATCTACATAACCAGGGTATCCGTCAAATGGGACTGGAGGTGGGTAATAGCTCAAATGACTGCTTTACTGTCTGTATGATAGGACAATTTCAGATCCTTCATGTCCTTCCATAGCCCCTTAAACTAATGCTTATAGTCCATCCCTAGAACCCAAATTCTGGGCAGGAATAACACATACTTTGAGTTGAGCTTCAATTTAATTATGACTCCTTTTTCACTGGGGATTGTTTTACACCAAGAAACTTTTGCCTGTATTGTACTCGTGTTTCAATATGCTAACAATAAATAGCCTGGCATCAATATCCCGAAGTTTTATCCACCCTAAATGAAGCTGAACTGAGTTTTCATTCTTGCCTCTTCAGTGTATTGTTTCACTGCTGGCTGAGATGTCTTCAGGGACCCCCCCACACACACACACACATATACACACATGGATGTTTCTCTAATGATTCCTTTATTCCAGATTTCCATTCTATTGGTGAAAGTTGGGTAATGAGATTACCTGCTATTATTGGATTGATGTTAATATGCACCTTTAAATCCAGTAGTACATTTTAAATAAATTTTAGTGACCCAGCATTTGGTGTATGTGTTTTGAATAGTAATGTTGCCTTTGTTAATGATTCCTTTGATTAGAAAGAAGTGTACTTCTTTATGTCTTCTGATTAGTTTACGTTTGAAGTCTATATTGTCAACATCTATTTGAAGTCTATTAGGATAGCAACATCTACTTGATTCCCTATTCCAATTGATGAGAATATTTTTGCCCATTCTTTTGCCATCAGATGATCTTATATTTAAAGCTAAAATTTGTTTTTATAAACAACAGATAGATGAATTTTATTTTTGATCCATTGGTTGAGTCTCTATCTTTTGATGGGAAAAATTGAAGCCATTGATATTTAACGTTATTATTGAAATGTGTGTGTTATTTGATATAAATATATATATATGTGTGTGTGTGTGTGTGTGTGTGTGTATTTAGATTTGATTTATTGTATGTAAAATTTTAGGCTGTTTATATAGCAGCTTTTTTCCCCTTAAATTATAACATATATTTTTACTGCGCATATTAGTTTAGATTGTTGTCATAAATTTTTCAGTGCTTGGAATGCATTGGTCGGTCCAGGCTCTTTTGGTTTTCAGGGTTTCCATGGAGAAATCAGCTATTATTCAAATTATTCTGATGTGTTCTTTCTCTTGCAGCATTCAATACACTTTTTTGTTACATGTATTTATACCATGAATATTTTCTAAATGGATCTTGTCAATTTAGTATTCTGTGTGTTTCTTGTGTCTGTATGAGTATGCCTTTCCTTTGCCGGGAACTTTTCTTCTAAGATCTAGGTGAAGACCTGGCCTATGGCATTGACTTGAGATTTTTCTCTCCCATTTAGGTTAATAATCAAAAGGTTGGGTTTTTCCTGATGTTACATATTTTCTGTCTTCCTCTTCTGCGATTTTTTCATATTTCTCGCTCTTCTGTCTAGATGTCTACTACATCTTGGAGTCTTGATATCCTATCTTCTGCTTGATTTATTCTACTGTTAAGTCTTTCTTTTGGGTTTTCTCATTGAGTTATTGGATTTTTCATTTCCAAGTTTATTTCAGCTTGAGTTCTCTTCTACATTTCTATCTTCTTATTAGCAGCATTTCAAGTCCTCCATTGTGTTCACCAATTTAATCAGATTTATGTTTGTGTTTTCTTGGACTTCAGTCAGGTGTTTATTTTTCGTAAGCTTTTTCTCCCTTAATTTCATTGAGCTGTGTCTCTGTGTCGTCTTTAAACTCTTTTACTTCTTTGATGAAGCTTATCAATGTTCTTTTAGTTTATGTGTCCATGGTTGATTATAGGTAATTTCAATGGGCAAATGTTTCTACATGGCTAGCAGGTTTTCATATTGTTGGCATTTTTGCAATGAAGTCTGGACATATGGACTTTATTTTGTTAGTTCTGCATCTGATATGGACACAGCAAGTTGGGGCAGAACAGCGCGTGTGTGGGCACATTGGGCCTAAAAGTAGGGCATAACTTGGGTAGGATGAAGTCAGGCAGACAGAGGGGACTAGGCTGCTTTATAGGATTGCTTGCTATTACAAGCCTGGAGTAGATGTGACTTTGTGGAAAGGTGGCATGTGACATGGAAGTAACCTGGAGGATCAGAATAGAGAATTCTAGTTGAAACCTGGAAATGGTTTGTAGTGAAGTAAGAGGAGGCCAACCTAGGCCATGGCACTCTGTATGGACCCCAGACTAGATCCAGCAGACTGAGGAGAAGACGTGGATGAGGAGTTCAGGAAGACCCAACTGCCAGAATGTGGAGGAGGAAATGGGAAGTCTAGCTAGTTTGGATTGTTGTAAGTGGTGCCCGAAGGAGCAGGTGGGGGAGTCCTGGAAGAAGTCGGGAGGGTGGCTGTGTCACACTCAGGGTTGGTCAGACTGGACTAGGTCAGTAGATGTCATACCAAGGATAGATCTGCTAGCTTGGATTAAAAACAAAGATGGGGAGGTGAGAGAGATGCCGCTGGATAGACCCTGAAGGAAGTCATGGAAAGACTGACTGGCTTGGGAGCTCAAAAATAACACACAAATGACCTGTCATTTTTAAATTTTTAAATCAATTAAATATTTTTCTTTGGTAGTCTTCTTCAGATTTTCTGGAAAATAGGCCATTGCTGCCTCCCAGAATGACAATTAAAAATATCAACAAAACTAAAAAAAAACCAAAACACACAAATAACAAAGAATGAAAAACGTAGCAGTGTTTAGAAGGATAGCTTAGCTATACAATTTCTTTCCTTTGAAGACCTCAAAGAATGAAAAGATGGAGGAATATCAGGATTTAAGTTGCATGGGGCAGGTTAAAAGTGTGTAATTCTGCCCTTCTGTAGTCAGTGGTCCTTCTTAGCTGTGTCCTGCAGAGACAGTGTAGGTTCACCGTTTTCACTCAAAGGACATGGGGGAACACAATAAGAATGTCACAATCTGTATTGAACACAAAAAAGCACCACTAGAAGCAACAGGACTGGTACCCCGATGGCTGCCAGACTTCAAGCTCTGGAAAGGTGAGAATCTGTGTCCACTGTCTCATTTCCACCTCCTATCTGTGACAGTTTGGTTTGTTGGCATGAGACAGTACTACATCTCTTTATTTAGGGTTAACTTTACTAACTATGGTATCCTTTTCACGATAATAAAAAATTATTATCCTGGACGCTGGAGCAGTATACCAAGGGATTGGATAAGTTTGAAGATTGGGTTTAGCAAAACACACACACACACAATACTATACATGAATATATATACATACACTTTATTGACCTTTGTATCTATATAATATACATATAAATTCTTTAAAATTGTCAAGAAAGCTGTGCAGATCTATGTGAATATGGATTGATTAAATACAATGAGATAGTTTTAATAAATTTTAATTCACAACTAATTATTATGAACTAGTGGTTCCTTTGTTAATGAAGAATAAGTACAAAATAAGGACAGTGTAATTTTTTGTGTGCAAAATTGTGGCAATTTTTTAAATTAGGGATTTTTTTAAATTTATTTTTACTTAAAAAATTTCCACCTCCTCCCCTCCTCCCATTTCCCTCTCCCTTCCCCATCCCCTCCCCCCATCCCCTTCCCCCTCCCTCTCCAGTCCAGAGAGCAGTCAGGGTTCCCTGCCCTGTGGGAAGTCCAAGGTCTTCACCCCTCCATCCAGGTCTAGGAAGGTGAGCATCCTAACAGACTAGGCTCCCACAAAGCCAGTACATGCAGTAGGATCAAAACCCAGTGATTAGGGATTTTTATTCACTTGTTTAGTATAAAACATTTTTCAGAATGGGTCCAGTATAAACAGACAGAAGAGCTCGCTTTGGGTCCCAAATCTAACACAGAGAATTACACATTCTCTCTTAGCCATATACCATTCATCACAGGGGTGTTTTCTTTACAATTCTTACTGTATAGAGTGACAGTTTCCATCGCACACTCATGGCCTTAGTAAATGCCGAAGGTGGCCAACCTGATTCCCAGCACTAACATTTTAGGTAATAGATTTTCTGATCAGCACATCTGCTTATCCATATTTATCTGTTAATGTTCATAACTCCACTTGCTAATGTGCTCCCAAAGGGGGATCTGTGTGGCCAGCTCTAGGCTTCGCAGTTTCTAAGGAGCCCATTTGTTCACTGGTCTACTGTGTAAGCAAAGGCTGTAACCCAGAAGCCTGCTGTGTTTATTGATCTAGTTCTTCGTAATTCCATATCAAGCAATCACACAATTCATGAGCAGTCTGCGAGGGAAGAAATACACATATTACCATCAGCAGGAGACTGAACTAGCCGTGCACTTAGAGGCTCCACTAAGGACTGTAGCCTCATCTGTTTTATGTGGAGGGATTGGAAAGGACCACAGCGAGGCTTTTAAACAAATCAGAGTTATGACTTTCTCCCTTTAAAGTACAAATGTTTCTTTACGGATTCATTTTGGTATTTGCCTAAGGTTGTTTTTGCCTTCTGTTTGAACAGGAGAGGACATTTTCTAAGTCCAAATGAGGTGGTCAGTGAAGCAGTGCTCAGTATTGCTCAGCCTTTGCTCTCAAATGGGCCTTTTCCACCGCAGAGTTCTGCTGAGCGTCTGGACCTGAGCTACATTTCCAGGGCCAGACAGTGTTGGACTCTTCTGATGTGACCTCTGCTCCATCTACTAGAATGATGGCTTTTACTCTGTATATTCTTTAGCAAAATCATAATTTTTGTAATGGCTCATTTTAAGAGTTTCTCCAAATAATGGTTCCAGGAGAATACTAAAGTTATTTAGTTAAATTGAGAAATTTTAGAGCAGAATTAAGATGAAACCATTAAATTAATCCTGTCCAGTTGTACAAAAAAAATATATGCAGGCAGCAGACAGTTCTGCTGTGTAGAGGAGAGAGAGGCTGGTGCAGCGCTCAATAGCACTGGAGTCTGGAGCAGAGCCGACCCAGCACAGGTCTGCACTGTGTGTCCCCCGATGCTCATGTCGCCGCTGATGCTTCTCACTTGTACCCTGGCTTCTCATGGCTCCCTGGTGGTGCACATGAATGTCCTTGGAACCCTTTCTTGACTACTGAGAAAGTCTTCTCTTCATTTTCCAGTATGCTTGGTAATTCCTTTTACACACTTCATGATATGGTAAGTGAAGTGTTCATGTCTCTACATAAAAAACAAAAATTCCCTTTGTATTCTTATGCTTCTAGCCTTTTTTTTTTAAAAAAAAAAGTGTTTCTTTGTGTAGTTTTGGCTGTCCTAGAACTAACTCTGTAAACCAGACTGGCCTTGGACTCACAGAGATCTGCTTTCTCTGTCTTCTGAGTGCTGAGGTTAAAGGAGTGCACCACCATTGACTAGCTACCCTGTGATTGTGTCTTTTGACAGTAGTTACAAATTAACTGTGAGAGAATCTGCCTTCCTTCTGGACTCCACTTAAATGCCATTGGGTTTCATGGCCAATTTCCTCACTCTTATTTGTGACCCAATGTGCTAAGAAAGGAGAATTATAGAGTTTGCGCATCATTTGCAGTAGGCTCAGATCAGACCCTCCTAACTTAAAGCAAAGTCCCCTTTTTCCATGTAAAAAAAGAAACTGAAGTGGAAGTGTGTCAAGGGTGCTAGGATTGAGGGGGCTTCAGCATAGCATCTGCTTAACTCGAGGCTGAAAGCGAAGGGGCCTCTGAGTTCATAGTTGGCCAGAGGCTTGGCATTGCTTAGGAATATTTTGGAAGTCAGTGATTATGCAAAGTGAAGTAATTCATTTTTTTCATTTTATATTCCATAAAATATTCAGAGCTAAAATGAGATGTTCTATAAAGCCAATCCATTGTCCATATGCTGTGGGTGTGTGTATTCAATCCTCCTTTGTTGATATGATGAAGAACAGCATGCTGAAGTAACTGTGCTTGGGCATCGTTTCCAGAGGAATGAGCAGCAAGTGGGGTGGGGAAGCCAGGTAGTAAGCGGTAGACATGACAACAGGAGCAGAGAGCTGAGAGTTCACATCTTTTGCCAAATGAATGAGATAGAGTACATAAACTGGAAGGAAGGGAAGGCTATATGTTCCCAACGCCTCCAATGCCACAGTGACATACTTCATCCTAAAAGCCCACACCTGTTAAATCTCTCCAAACTGGAGACCAACTGTTCAAATGTCTGAACCCTATCATTTGTGTGTGTGTGTGTGTGTGTGTTGCTGAAGACGCAAATGGCAAGGCTAACTATGTTCTTTTCCACTGAGCTACATCTTCACACTGTATTGTTCCACAATGCCTTTGTTGGCAGAAGATGTTCTCAGGAAACAAAAAGATGTGCTCTGATTTCTTAAATTGATAGAAAAAGAGGTGACAGCTTAAGAGCAGTCAGTTGTTTGGGGCAGAACATCAAGGTCCTTGTACTATAGATCTCCACAGTAACCAGAAATGTTAAGAATGCAGGATTGTCTTAATAATGGAAAGATTAAAAATAAAAAGAAATAAATTTAACAAAAAATAAACAAACAACAACAACAACCCGGTTCTTTCATCCAGAAAGCTGGAAAATGGATTGAATAATAGCCTGGTGATCTCTCTTATATGTTGGGTCATGCCATGTCAAGCTCCAACAACCAGGACTAGGATGGAGAGTAATTTAAATGACTCTTACAGCTAGGGGCTCTCCAAGCTTCCGCAACCACGACCAAAGATACTCAATAGTCTAAATGATCCTTACATGATTTGCATATCTAGGGACTTTCCAGAGCTCCCACAGTCAGGACCAGAGGTAGCTAATAGTCCAAAGATCTCTATACTATTTGTATGACAAGTCAGAGCCTTCTCTAGGCCCTAGAGCTAGTACATGTAGCCTATCCCTAGAGCCCATGTTCTTGGAAGAAATGGCATGCACCCTGGGTCAAATCTCGATGTAGTTGTGCTTCCTTGTGCACTGGGGATTGTGTTGCAGCATGAAAACTTTTTTCCCAATTATGCTGTGTTTAAATCTGCTTGCAATGAAACCCCTGCTGTCAGATGCTTTCCACATCCTGATCCTATTTGATGAAACCAATCTGAACTGAGTTTTTTTCCTTCTCTAGTCTTCATGCTTCATTTCCCTGCCTGATCCCTCACAGAGGCTCGACTGGTGCCCCTCAGCCAGTAATGTACTTTAGAGAGCACTAGAGGAGCATTAGAGAGAAGATAAGACATGATGGTACTCAATGAGCAAAGAGATAAAATATCTGAAAGAGATTTAACATAATTCCTGAAGGATAAATAAAGCATTGATTTCCATCTTTGTAGATGGCCTTTAAAGGGAGAGGGGTGGTCCATGAGTGACTGAGTCCTTAATGCTAGCATGGTTTGCAGCTGCATGATGCAGAAAAACACAGGTGCATTGATATTTTTATCAGCCACTGGCTCAAGACCACCACAACTCACAGAAAGGGCCAAATGGATCTTCTCCTGGAGCTATCCTTATTTTCAAAATACCCTTACTTTAGAAAAGTAAACAACTTTAAATTTTCAGTCCTTTTTTATTTTAAGAATACTTTCTCTTTCATTGAAACAAATCCTCCACACAGTGTGTTATTTTTTATCTTCTCAATGTGACAGCTTGATTTAGTGAAAGAAAACACCATATATTGGCACCCCTATCCCACACTTCCTCATATTTATTAATTAATCTAAAATAAAGCAATAAAACACACAGCAATATCATAGGGCAGAGTAGTTCAGTGAACATTCTCTTTCCCATATCTTGTGTTTTGGGGACAAGTCAGCAAACCTGTTGCAGTGGGTGAAGATTAGTGGAGCTGAGACAGCAGTCAAGCAAAGCTGAAGTGAAGTTCATGCCTACCAAAGGGAAGCTTCTGGCTTATAAGGCGTATGACCTCTTGGCCATCTTGTAATCATCCAAGAAGTAGAAGAAGGACGTGTATCCAATAGAAGCCACTCTTTCTAGTTCGGGTGTAACCACTGAAATGTTCCTCCACTTCTAAATGCCTTAGTATCATGCTACACATAAAATGTGTAAAATGGAGTTGGCGATTTAGGCTCCAGGCAGAGCCTGATGCAGCACAGCTTCCCTCATAGTTTTAGAGAAGCAAATTTATACAGTTTTCAATGAGATTAATTATTTATTTGCTGCTAGGGTTTTTATTTTAATTTTTTTAAATTTTATTTTACATTCCACCCACAGTTCTCTGCCCCCCTTCCATCCCCTGCCTCCCCCCAGCCCACCCACCATCTTCTCTTCCCAATGGGCAAGCGCTCCCATGGGAAGTCAACAAAGTTTGGTACATTAAGTTGGGGAAGGACCAAGACCCCCCCCCCATTAAATTTGTGCATGGCATTCCACCATAGGGAATGGGCTCCAATAGGCTAGCTCATGCACCAGGGATAGATTCTGGTCCTACTTCCAGGAGCCTCACAGATAGTCCAAGTTTCCCCACTGTCTCCTGCATATGGAGGGCCTAATTTAGTCCCATGGAGTCTCCACAGCTTTCAGTCTAGAGTTCATGAATTTTCACAAGCTTGGTTCAGCTGTCTCTGTAGATTTCTCCATCATGATCTTGACCTCCCTTGCTCACATATTCCCTCCTCACTCTCTTCAATTGGATTCTCGGAGTTTGGCCCGGTGCTTGGTTGTGGATCTCTGCATCCAACTGTGTCAGTTAGTGGATAAAGACTCTATGATGACCTCGCCTTGGGCTCCTGGGAGCCACTCTAGGTTCAAGTCTCTTGCCAACCCTAAGGTGGCTCCCTTAACTAAGAATTGAGCTTCCGTGCTCCCCTATCCAACCTTCCTTTATCCCAATCATCCTGTTTCCCCAAGTTTCCCTCATCCTCCCCTTCTCACTTTTCTCTCCCCATCCCCCAATACTCCCATCCCACCCCACCCCCAAGGTCCCAAATTTTCTCCCCTCAATTTTGTCTACTTCCCGTATCCAAGAGGATAATTATATGTTTTTCTTTGGGTTCACCTTCTTATTTAGCTTCTTTAGGTTCACCACTATATACTCCGTGACCGTTATTTATGGCTAGAAACCAATTATGAGTGAGTACATCCCATGTTCCTCTCTTTGGGTCTGGGATACCTCACTCAGGATAGTGTTTTCTATTTCCATCCATTTGCATGCAAAATTCGAGAAGTCATTGTTTTTTACCGCAGCGTAGTACTCTAATGTGTATATATTCCACACTTTCTTCATCCATTCTTCCATTGAAGGGCATCTAGGTTGTTTCCAGGTTCTGGCTATTACAAATAATACTGCTATGAACATAGTTGAACAAATGCTTTTGTCATGTGATAGGGCATCTCTTGGGTATATTCCCAATAGTGGTATTGCTGGGTCCAGGGGTAGGTTGATCCCGAATTTCCTGAGAAACCGAAACACTGATTTCCAAAGTGGTTGCACGAGATTGCATTCCCACCAGCAATGGATGAGGGTACCCCTTCCACCACAGCCTCTCCAGCAAAGGCTATCCCCAGTTAGTTCCTTGGGCAGCTGAGGATAGGGAACCTGAAATGACCCTATCCTACAGCAATGCTGACGAATATCTTGCATATCACCATAGAACCTTCAGCTGGTGATGGATGGAGATAGTCACAGAGACCCACACTGGAGCACCGGACTGAGCTCCCAAGTTCCCAATGAGGAGCGGAAGGAGGGAGAACATGAGCAAGGAAGTCAGGACCACGAGGGGTGCACCCAACCACTGAGACAGTGTGACTGATCTATTGGGAGCTCACCAAGGCCAGCTGGACTGTGACGGAAGAAGCATGGGATAAAACCAGACTCTCTGAACATGTCGAACAATGGGGGCTGATGAGAAGCCAAGGACAATGGCCCAGGGTTTTGATCCTACTTCAAGTTCGGGCTTTGTGGGAGCCTAGCCAGTTTGGATGTTCACCTTCCTAGACATGGACGGAGGGGGGAGGACCTTGGACTTTCCACAGGGCAGGGAACCCTGACTGCTCTTTGAACTGGAGAGGGAGGGGGAGAGGAGCGGTGGGGGGGGGAGGGGGAGAAGGGTGGGACGAGGGGGAGGGAAATGGGAGGCCGGGAGGAGGCGGAAACTTCTTTTTCTTTTCTTTTTCTCAATAAAAAAAAAATTTGAAAAAAAAAAGACTCTATGATGGTAGTTTGATTATAGGAGAAGGCCAATTCGGGCTCCCTCTTCACTGTTGCTAGGAGTCTTAGTTGGCATCATCCTTGTGGATTCTTGGGAATTTCCCTAGCACTGAGGTTCTCACTAACCCCATAATGGCTCCCTCTGTCGAGATCTCTCTTTCATTGCACTCCACTCTGTCCTCTCCCCACTTGATCATCCTGTTTCCTCATGTTTTCATCTTCCATTCCCTTCTCTTTACCTCCCTTCCTTACCCCCAGTTTACCCAGGAGATCTCATCTAATTCCCCTTACCTGGTGATCCATGTGTCCCTCTTAGGGTCTTAATTGTTACCTAGTTTTTCTGGAGCAGTGAATGATAGTCTGGTTATCCTTTACTGTTGTAGGAGCTGTGGGCCTGCTTTTTGTCCCGCCCGGCTCCCGAACGGCTAGCTTTACACCAGAAATGACAACACACAAACTGTAACTGCTTGGCCCATTAACTCTAGCCCTTACAGGCTAATTCTCATATCCCAATCAACCCATCTCTAATAATCTGTGTAGCATCAGTCTTACCGGGAAAGATTCAGCATGTCTGACCTGGCAGTTTGCTTCATGACGTCTGCCCGGGAGAGGAAAGCATGGCCTCTGAGCTCACTTCCTCTTCCTCCCAGCATTCTGTTCTGTTTACTCCACCCACCTATGTTCTAACCTATCAGGCCAAGCAGTTTCTTTATTACTTAACCAATGAAATCAACAGATTGATATATGACACTCCCACATCATTTGCCCTTTTTCTGTTTAAACAAAAAAAAGAAGGCTTTAACTTTAACATAGCAAAATTACATATAACAAAGCAGTTATCAAGCAAGAATTGCAGTTACAATATTTATATCTATTTTATCTTTTATCATAACAAAGGAAAATAAATATAACTATCTATCTATTCTTCAACTGCATCAAAGACTCCAAAAGGATATAATATTACCTAAGTAAACAAGAAATAAGCAACTTTCAAAACTCTAGAAATGACAGAGACATTTTGCTGCCTGGACAGTCATCCAAAGTTCCTCTGTACTGTTGGGGCATCCATCTTCTGCCTACAGGCCCATAGTATCCAGAGACATTTCCATGAAGCAGGAAATTTCAGAGGCAGTTCAGTCACTATCTGCTGTGTCCTGCAGAATGTCTCCCAGACTCCTTCATGAATCAGGAACTCCAAAAGATCATCTCACCTTTAGGCAAGTTCAGTAGTCCTCTCTCTGCGGGTTCTCTGTGTCCAGTTTATACAACAGTCCAGGCAAGAGCAGTTTCTTGCCCAAATGGCTAACCAACTCCATAAGGATCCCCTTCGATGCCCATCTTCCTCTCAGATTGGTGCTGCCAGGAGCAGATGTGTCTCATTGTCATGAAAAGCCCTAAGTTATGAAAACATTTAAAATGCCATATTCTATAATCTTTGAAAGATATGAAGAATGTCTATCTAAAATATATCTATGTACATCTAGAAAATCTTAACTAACATGACTACAAACTTGACTATTATGATTATCTATTAACAACCTATATACATTACATTTTTAAATGAACTACACAATCACAATACCTTAATCAATATCAGAAATACATATACATATAACAAAATTGACCTTAAATTAATATCAGTAAACCAAGATTCATATCAATGCAAATTATTCACATCTATATCATCTCCCCCTTAAAATGTAAAAGAACATTTATAAACAATATATGGGAACATGGGCACAGTTATTTCTCTCCAAACTGCTTCCTGCTGAATGGGGGCGCTATTAATCAGGTCTTTTATGGTGTAACCTGTGTGCTAGATTCATCTCAGTCAGCAGTTGAGTGAAGTAATTTTTTGAAGGTGTTTACATCAACCCTTCAGGAGGGCGTGGTCCATCATACCATATTGGAATAGAAGAAATCCACAGGCTCTCATCCTCTGTGAAAACAAAAGAAAAACCTTCTTTCCAAAGCATCATGTCCTTAGATCCAAATTTTAAAGTCAAGGTATTTTCAAAATATCAATGTTGGATTAGTTCAGCAGCATTTATAAACAAATATCTTTTAGCAGATGTTACTCTTTCCTCAGCATTCAAACAATTCAAAAAGAGCATAATAGCATACAGTATCAAAATTCTCTGTGTATTTTCCTTCTTTGTGCAGCTTTATTTTAACCTCTATTTCATTTATTTTTACTCTTAACTTTTTGCTTTTTGAGACAGGTTCTCTTTATATCTTTGACCTGGAATAACTCTGTGGACCAGGCTGTCCTTGAACTCTCAGAGATCTGCCTATCTCTGCCTCCCAGGCATTGGGATTAAAGGCATGTCCTACCACACCTTGAAGTCACAGAGGTCAATCTCCCTCTGCCTTCTAAGTGTTGGGATTAAAGGTGTGTACTACCACACCCAACTACTCTCTTTCTTCCTTTTTTTACTTTTAAGAACTTTAACTTTCAACCTGCATATATTTTTAACACACTGTAAATCATTTAGAAATTTTCTTTGTCTTTGAATCTCTCTTTACTGTATATCTCTCTTTTTCTGACCACGTGAGTCTTTAATTTACCAAGCAATATGAGTAGGACTAAAGCTGTGGCTTTGGCGGCTGGATCCAGCCCATTCCTTAGCTTTCCAGTCTCATGGCGGAGATACAGGCTGTTGCCATTTTTATCACCACAACTCTATGGCATTTCAAGGTCCCTGCCAACAAGTGAGCTTCAGCATTATGTCCACAGACAACACTCAAGTCCTCTCTCTGTAGTTGACCGCCTGCCTCAAAGAGTCAGAGTTTGCCCTGGCAGGACGGCCCACAAAGCTGGCATTTTAAAATGGCTCAGCTTCTTTCCTGCTATGGCTGCAAACTGAAAAGTATGTGTTCAGCTTTTTGTCAACACCATTTAAGTGTTTCTTGGCAGGACCTTTTAAAGAGCTGCAGGGTTTTGCAGCTAAAGCTGAGTCAGGAAGCATCTCTAAGTTGAGAGCGCTTGCTTGCTTCTAGCAAGCAGAGCAGACCCGAGAAATTGCTGCTACCAAGAAAACATGCTTTACTTCATTATTTCCCAAGCTTTCTCAGGCTTTCTGTGGATTCAGTTGTCCACATGTCTGGGCACCATTCTATTGTAGGAGCTGCGGGCCTGCTTTTTGTCCCGCCCGGCTCCCGAACGGCTAGCTTTACACCAGAAATGACAACACACAAACTGTATTCTTTTAAACACTGCTTGGCCCATTAACTCTAGCCCTTACAGGCTAATTCTCATATCCTGATCAACCCATCTCTAATAATCTGTGTAGCATCAGTCTTACTGGGAAAGATTCAGCATGTCTGACCTGGCAGCTTGCTTCATGGCATCTGCCCGGGAAAGGGGAGCATGGCCTCTGACCTCACTTCCTCTTCCTCCCAGAATTCTGTTCTGTTTACTCCCCCCACCTATGTTTTAACCTATCAGGGCCAAGCAGTTTCTTTATTACTTAACCAATAAAATCAACAGATTGATATATGACACTCCCACATCACTTTACTTTACATCTAATATCCACTTATGACTGAGTACATACCATGTTCGTCTTTCTGAGTTTAGGTTATCTCACTCAGGGTGATTTTTTCCAGTTTCATCCATTTACCTGCAAATTTCATGATGTCATTGTTTTTGCAACTGAGTAATACTCAATTGTATCAATGTACCACATTTTTTTAATCCGTTCTTCAGTTGAGAGGATTCTAGGTTACTTCCAGCTTCTGGCTATTACAAGCAATGCTGCTATGAAGATTGTTGAGCAAGTGTTCTTGTGTTATGAATGAGTATTTTTTTGATATACACACAGGAGTGGTATCACTGAGTCTGGAGGTAGATTGATTCCCAGTTTTCTGAGAAACAGTCATACTGATTTCCAAAGTAGCTGTACAAGTTTGCAATTCCATCAACAGTGGAGGCGGGATCCCAACTCCACATCCTCTCCAATGTAAGCTGTCCTTTTGTTGTTAGCCATTCTGACAGGTGTGAGATATGGTATCTGAGTCATTTTGATTTACATTTTCCTGATAATTAAAAAAGGTTGAGTAATTCTTTAAATGTCTTTTGGCCATTTGAGATTCTTCTGCTGAGAATTCTCTAGCTTTATACCCTATTTTTTTAATTGAATTACTTTGTTTTGTGATTTCTAGTTTCTTGAGTTCTTTTTATATTTTGAAGATCAGCCCTCTGTCAGACAGGGGATTGGTGAAGATCTTTTACCATTCTGTAGGCTATTATTTTGTCTTATTTACCTTGTGCATTGCCTTACAGAAGCTTCTCAGTTCCAGGAGGTCCCATTAATTGATTGTTGCTCTCAGTGTCTGTGTTACTGGTGCTATATTTAGGAAGTGGTCTCTTGTACCAATTCTGCAAAGGTTTATCAAGATTGTTTTCTTATTGAGCAAAGACTTTTTAAAGGGTCTGAGAAAAAGATGAGTGCAAATATTTATGCCAGCAAGTAATCCACATAGCTAGGACTCTGATATCTTTTCCCTTTGCTAGTAGGAAGAATACAACTTGTTTCTCCTGAAATCTAGTATTAACTAGAAAAATCTGTTTTACATTTATGCTATCACAAGTATTATTCTATGTGGAAGCTGTTTTTACTCAGTGCTTTGCTGTTAATTTCAATTTCAATGGTTTATCTGGAATGAGTTGAGGATTGTAAGTGGTTGTTCTGAGAGGATGGAAGCTCACATATTCTTCACAACTCACATGGAAAACCCAGATGCACATTCACTTGCTAGTAGGAGACAGAATTCTCGTTTCATACCCACATTGGTTTAACACATTATGCCTCCTTGTCAATGTGTAAGAAGCATAGACAGCTATTCTTGAGTTTTATGCTTAAAATGTTTTAGTGTAGTTCTTAGGGGAAAGGTGTACACAATAGTTAAAGCAAAATTATGTGTCTCATACATTTTCATTGTTTCCTTTATATGTATGTCAACCACGTGCGTATAATATAGATGCCTCTTTTCCTGAAGGTGAAATGTCAGCATCAGGTATCTTCTGCAGTCACTCTCCACTTGTTCAATGAGACTGGAGAACTTGCCTACCAGCCCCATGCATCCTCTTGTCCCCACCTCACAAGTGATACATTTATAAATGCAGGCCATTACTGACATTTTTACATGGTGCTGAGAATCAGATTCATGTGTTACTGCTTGTACACTTTACTGACTGAATCCTGTTCTTTTTTTTATTTTTATTAAATTTATTTTTAGCAACCTTTTCTATTTTTACATACCCATCCCAGTTCCCACTTCCTCCCCTCCTCCCACTCCCCTCACTTTACCCTCACCCCAATCCCCCATTCACTCAGGTGTTTCAGTGGGTATTCCCATTATGATCTTGACCCTTTTGCTCAATTACTACTCCTCCATCTCTTGGACTGGTCTCCAGAAGCTCTGCCTAGTGCTTAGCTGTGGATCTTTGCATCTGCTTCTATCAGTTGTTGGATGAAGGTTCTGTGATGACAATTAAGGTAGTCATCAATCTGATTACAGTGGAAGGCCAGTTTAGGCATCCACTCCACTATTACTCAAGGTCCTAGCTGAAGTCATCCTTGTGGAATGCAGAGAATTCCCTAGTGTCAGGTTTCTTGCTAGCCCCATAATGGCTCCCTCAGTCAAGGTATCTCTTTCATTGCTCTCCCTCCCCATTCTTCTCCATCTTAGCCAACCCATTTCCTCATCTCCTCCTCCTATTGATTATCCCCTCCCTCCCCCCTTCTGCCCTCTTTTCTCCCCTCCCCATTCCCAATTTTCTCAGGAGATTTGGTCTAAATCCCCTTCCCAGGAGGATCCATGTAAGTCTCTCTTGGGGTTCTCCTTGTTACCTACCTTCTCTGGGGTTGTGGAATAAAGGCTGCTTATCCTTTGTTTTATGTCTAATATCTACTTATGAGTGAGTACATACCATACCTTTCTTGGTCTGGATTACCTCACTCAGCATGTTTTTTTTTTCCTAGTTCTATCCATTTGCCTGCAAATTTCAAGATATCATTGGTTTTGTTGTTTTTTTTTTTTACCATTGAGTACTCCATTGTGTAAATGTACCACATTTTCTTTATCCATACTTCAGCTGAGGAACTTCTAGGTTTACAGGTTTTGGCTATTACAAATAGTTCTCCTATGAAGGCAGCTGAGCAAATGTCCTTGTGATGTGAGTGTGCATCTTTTGGGTATATGCCCAAGAGTGGTATTGCTGGATCTTGAGGTGGATTGATTCCCAATTATCAGAGAAACTGCAATACTGATCTCCAAAGTGTTTGTAAAGTTTGCACTCCCAACAGCAATGGAGGCGTGTTCCTACTCTGCATCCTCTCCAGCATAAGTGTGTTTTTGATGTTAGCCATTCTGACAGGTGTAAGATGGAATCTCAGAGTTATATTGACTTGCATTTCCCTGATGGCTGAGCATGTTGACCAATTCCTTAAGTGTCTTTTGGCCAGTTGAGCTACCTTTGTTAATAATTCTCTGTTTAGGTCTGTAACCCATTTCCCAGGAGAGCCCAATCAATCCTGTACAAGAAAGGAATCTCTGGAAGCTTCACCATCCCTAACTTCAAGCTCTACTATAGAGGTATAGTAATGGAAACATCTTGGAATTGGCATAAAAATAGACAGATTGATCAAGAGAATCAAATTGAAGACCTTGATATTAATCCACGTACTTATGAACACCTGATTTTTTTGCTAAGAAGCTAAAATTATACAATGGAAAAAGGAAAGTATTTTCCTTAAATTGTGCTGGTGTAACTGGATGTTGACATGTAGAAGAATGCAAATAGATCCATATCTATTCTAATACACAAAACTTAAGTCCAAATAGACCAAAGACCTCAACATAAAGCCAGTCACACTGAACCTTATAGAAGAGAAAGTGGGAAGTACACTTGAACGCATGGGCACAGGAGACCATTTCCTAAATATAACAATAGTAGCACAGACACTGAGAGCAACAATTAATAAATGGAGCCTTATGAAAGTGAGAAGCTTTGTAAGGCAAAGAACATGGTCAACAAGACAAAATGGCAGCCTATAGAATGGGAAAAGATCTTTACTTTACACATTGGACAGAGTATTAATCTTCAAAATATACAAAGAACTCAAGAAACTAGGCATCAAAATACCAAATAATCCAATTTGAATCCTATTTTTTAATAAAAAAAAATTGTGTTTGCTTAAAAACATTCCGAATGTCAGCAAAACACCTACAATTTTTTTTGCAAATACAGAGTGGTATTGAGTTAGCAGAACAACAATTATCTTCATATATGCTGCATCAGAGACAGCTGAAGATGAAAAAAAGAAAAAAACTACCATACCCATATATAACTAATTTATGCTATGCACCAACAAGAGCCTGCTTTAAATTTCCATGCCATTTTATAACCCCCAGACTGTACAAGGCAAGATTAGTGGCTATGTAAATGCCACCAGTACAGGGTTGTCTAAAGACATATTCAGTAGTGTGTTAACTATACAAAAAAAAGATACTGTTTAAAAACAAATATTACTCAGCCTTACATTTCAATATTTTTCTTTAAAAGGAGTGAGTTGTGTATGGGGGGGTTAAATGCTTTATAGACAAGAAAAAAAGCTGCGCTAGAACCAACTTATTCATCATCATCATCTGAATCCTATTCTTAAGTGAGTAAATATTATCTTTTTTCTTACATTTTTATTTTTTAAATTTATATTATAATTACATTATTTCCTTCTTCCTTTCCCTCCCTTTAAGCCCTCCCATGCTCTCTTTATTCATTAATTGTGTGTTACTTCATTAATTATTAATTTCATTAATAACCTGAGTACGTACAAGTAGTACTATACAGAATACTCTCATAACTGTATTTCTCATTCTGTATACTGTTACTTCTATGTATCCTTTCAGGACTTATCATTTGAGATTGGATAACTAGTTGGTGTACTCTTTTCTGGGGAAGATTGTTTCTCTCCATCTCAGCACTCAGTACTTACCTGAAGTTCTTTGTGTAGAGTTGAGGCCTTGTGGGCTTTCCCTATCCACTTGAGCATGTCTCTTTTTATAGTCCTTGTTTAGCTCCTGTTTAGGCAGTCATGTTGCTGAGCCTTTGTGGGTGCAGCTTCTGACACTGCCAGGAGGCACATCACACAGCAGCACCCCAGTCCTCTAATTTTTACCAATCTGTCCACCCCTCTTCCTGTTTTGTAGATATATCCATTGGGATCAGGTTCCACAAGTCCCCATTTTGACTGGTTGTGGTTTTCCCTGAAAATTTCCCTCTCTTGTAAAGATAAGCTTCCTTGATATAAAGACAAATAATTGATATGTAGTCAAGAATTGTGCTGAGTTTTCTAAATTAGTCATTCCAAGTTCCTCTTTAAGGTCTACGACTCCACTGACCCTGAGTGGTTGCCCAAGTTTCCAGGACCAGGCATGGTTTGCCCCTAGTGGAACTTGCCCTTACTCCAATTAACTAGATGTTGGCTACCACCAAGTTACAAGTGCACTATTGTACACTTAGGAGTATCATGCCAATGTGGTCATTGCAGCAGTACATAAGAATCATAGCTTGGAAGGACGATAGGTTAGTTTCCCCTTCCTGGAGAATTCTCAAAAACTTAAAAATGAATTTGCTGCATGACCCAGCTCTGTGACTCATTGGCACAGTCCCCAAAGGACTCAACATCCTGCTCCACAGATACTAACTCAGTCATGTTCATTGGTGCTATAATCATGGTTGCTAGGAAATGGAAACAAATCTCCCACATCTGATGAATGGGTAGTGAAAGTATGATATACATATTCTTTGTAATACTATTCATCCACAAAGAAAAATGAAAATGAAGCTGACACAGATCATATTACTTGAAGTAACCCAGACCAAGAAATACATATGTCACATGTTCTGTCTCATGGGAGGCACCTACTTCAAATCTTCAGATATGAGTAAATATCTTGGAGTAAATGAAGAAACCTTGACAGTAAAAATGGAGCATTGTTGGGGTTGGGTAAAAGAGAGGATGCTAGATGGGGACAAGTGAACTGTCCAGGAAATTGGAATAGGGGGGCTGTAAGTAAAGGTGAGGAAGGAGATGAAACACAGAAGAAGAAAAGAGGCCGAAATAACAAGTAGGATTTCTGAAAAGATGATAAAGAATCATACTTTAGCTATCTATCTGAAAACATCTATCATACCTCTATAGTGTAAATGAAACTTTCTCATCTGGGCTGATAATGTTTCTCCCAATAGCAAAAGTCCATCTAACGACGCCCTCCACAGCCAAAGTGAGAAGCCATCTTTTGAACTTTGGTCAGGATTGTCTACGAGCCTCCCAAAACATTACAAGCTTTTGCTACATTTCTTGGTTGTTCCCCAGTAGATGGAAGACAGTCAGTTTTGCTGAAGACACCATGCACTTCAAATGCAGGACCAGAAGGCCCTTGAGTGGGAACTACCGAGAAGCCATCTTCCTGAGGACTAGCTCTCATGGTACCATAGTAATATTATCTTAAAAAAAAACTATCTTAGCCGGGTGGTGGTGGCACACGCTTTTAATCCCAGCACTCGGGAGACAGAAGCAGGCGGATCTCTGTGAGTTCGAGGCCAGCCTGGTCTACAAGAGCTAGTTCCAGGACAGGAACCAAAAGCTATGGAGAAACCCTGTCTTGAAAATCCAAAAAAAGAAAAAAGAAAAAATCTATCTTCCTATACAAGTTTAGAGCACTATAAACCAAACAAAGAAAGATATTTCTTATTCTGTGTTATGAAATCCAAATGTTTTGAAATAAAAAGGAAGGTCATTATTATAACTTTATTCTTTAATATTTTGCATTATGTAGGACATTATGTATTCATCTCATTTAGCCCTTCTAATCCCTCGTAAACTAGATAAAACATATGGTGCTTTTTGTTTGCAAGGAACATTCTCCATAGATCTCACCATTCTCCCTAGGTCTCACCATTCTCCATGGGTCTGACCATACTCTGTAGGTCTCACCATTCTCCATAGGTCTCACCATCCTCCATAGGTCTCACCATCCTCCATAGGTCTCACCATCCTCCATAGG
>JABTXL010005547.1:1965329-2058442 GCA_025134845.1 Neodon shergylaensis
CTCACCATTCTCTGTAGGTCTCACCATCCTCCAAAGGTCTCACCATCCCCCATAGGTCTCACCATCCTCCGTAGGTCTCCCCATCCTCTATAGGTCTCACCATTCTCTGTAGGTCTCACCATTCTGAGCCCCCATCTTCTTGCTGCAGTGTGTGGTTCTACCATGGGCCATCTCTCATCTCCTTTGCAAAGAAGTATTTCCATAAAAAATCTGCAGTACTAATTTGTAGGAAATATAAAAATACAGCTGAACTTTTTAAGCAAATGATAAAGTTTCCAGATAAGCCAATATTGCATATATTGTTAGATTCCTTCTCAGAGAGAGAGGATTCACCCATACAGTGGAGTGCATAATATCTGAGTATGGCTCACACAAATGAGTGAGTCACAGATTGAGTGATATTCTTTCATTTGGTTTTAGATTTCTTTGTGGTGGAGAATTTAATTGCTCATCTGAAATAGTATCACTCCGAACAGCCTGGTTTTGTCAGAAAGACAGCTACCTCTTCACAGCTGGGTGATGCTACCTGGTCTGTGACAGGCATTGCTGTTTCTGTTGTTTCTGCGTACATGATTAAACGTAACTATCCTGGAATATTGAGTATCACTGGAGCTGAAGTGGTGTGTACAACAGCATTCACGGCTGCTTGGAAAGACGTGTTCCTCTGTCATGACAAGCAGAACAACACACATTTGTTCTGCGTTCTGTTCTGTTGTCCTAGTTATATTTTTTTCTTTTCAACTTTTTCTTGTTGGGAATATTCATGTATTTAAATGGCAAGGAAAAGCAAGCCTGCTAGTTTTCATCAACTTGGGGAACAGTAAGATCTTTTCTTTAAAAAGTGCATTGTATCTACAGGAATATGTCTCCACATTGGATAATACAGGGAATACTGTTGAATTTTTATATTTATTTATCTAGAAAAAGAGAACAATGTACCAGAGGAGACAATCATTCTGTAAATACACTCTTATTTACTTGGGGTCTCATCATATAGTAATAATGAGCTAATTTAAATGACTTAGTATCGCTTATTGTGTAAGTGCATGTACTTCTTTCTCACTCAAATAATATCTAACATTCAACATAAAAATTTAAAAATGCACCTTTTATGATGATTTTTAAAATGAAAATAGTAGTGAGACACATATTGTTATAAAAATAATTTGTGAGTATTTTATAAATAAAACATTTTTGGGTGTGTGTGTGTGTATGTGTGTGTGTGTGTGGTGTGGAAATGGCAGAGAAGGCACTGTTAGAAGGAAAGAGAATCAAATCGTGAATGAAATAAGGAAAGACTGGTCCAGGGTATGGTTCAGGAGAAAGACTTTATTATGAATATGAGAGACAATACACAACTGAGGCATCTGAAGGGTCCAGACTAAACTGGGCCATGAGAGGAGACAAAGAGAGAAAGAGGGAGAACAAGAAGAGCAGAGAGAGAAAGAGAGAGGGAGACAAGAGAGCCAACAGAATTTATAGGATTCAGAAGTTAGGGGAGGGGAATGAAGCCCCTGAGCTAGAAAGGTTTAGGGTAGGAGACTGGCTGAGAACTGAGGGGAGCCACATTGAATGAGCCTAGAGGCCAGGGTGTGCTTTGCTATGCAAATGGGCAGACATAATTAGCCATTTGTCCTGAGTTTCTTTGGGACCTGGCAAATTACATAGTTAAAAAAAATAATCTAAAACCCATCATTAGAAGCATTTGAAACCAAATGCTCTGTTGAAAATGCTCAGGTGCTGAAGATCGTTGCTTTGTATTTACCCGGTATTTAAATGCTGAGGGTTCATTCTTCAGTGACCATAGCAATACTGCCTGCTTATAGGTTTTTTTTTTTTTAAATCATTTTTTAACATTCAGATTTCCAAATGATTGTTCAGGTCTTTCTGCAATTTCATGCACCCCTCATCACCCCCTGCCTTTGTTGATTACATGACCCTATGAAATGAAGCTTCCATCGGTGATATTTGTAAAAGTGTGGCTTTGGAGTCTTAGTTTTCTTCCTTATAAATACCTGGAAACTGAAGAGAAGAAAGTAGACAACCTAGAACAAACAAACAATGTAGCCATTCTCTATTCGTTTATGGTCATTCAGCAAGGCCTGATATGATCTCAGTTCAGTTTTTCTTTCTTTTGAGCCAAATTTTAATGCTTGGTATGATAAGTACACATGAAATAAACATTGCTAAAACGTGCAAATCGGTAACTGCTCTCATAGCAACCTACCAATTAGTCACTAATCAATGCAATTATCTGGATCTTCAGCTAATTTGTGGTAAAGAAAATATGTTTTAGTTAAAAATGAAAAGAGTCTACAAGTCTGACTTAGTAGTCAGTTTTGCTTAGTATAGTGAACCTTAATTCTTAGGCAAACTCTACTTTAGGCATTGCCACAGTTTTAGATTTTGATGACCCAACACAAACATGGCCACATGCTCGTCTTCTATACACAGAAGGCTCAGACGTTGGGCATCATAGTGGATCTGAGAACACATAAGCTGCTTTGTGCTACCACTATGTCCTAACAGTCTAAACCTTACATTTCCATATTTGCAATATGAAATCTTAGAGTATTTATAAAAAATTAAGTAACATAAGTCAAATAACACATGAAACAATTTCACCATAATTTTCTTCCTCTTTACAAACAAATTCACAAACTTGGAGATAGAATTTACTAATTTGTCTAATATAACACAGTGGTAGAAGTGATTCACACTTGAATTTGGCTCAGCATTCTTACAGTATACATGTTACCATGTAGCCCTGTTAAATGAAACGGCGAAGAACAGCTGACTAAACCGCTGCTTTTTAATTCCTTTCTTAGAATTAGGTCAGTCCCAGCTATGTAAGGAAAGAAAGAATTCAGACAGAAATATTTGGAATGTCAGAGTGTTGTGAAGTAATCATAGAGACTCACACTGAGTCAGAGTCAGTGTCCCAGGGGCCTGAGAGAGTTTTGTAGTTCCAGCTCTGAGGATTCTGAAATTTGCTGTTGAAAACCAAATTAAGTGGATTTGTTCATTTGATACCAAGTAATCAGTTTAGTATTTTCTAGAACATTTCCAATACTGGGATAATCTTATTGGCATTTCTTTAAACATAAATATAAGATTTTCATGACATTTAAAATTCTTCCTTGATAATCATGCTACCTCATTAAAATACCATTTATAACTTTGAATTTAGCAAATAGATTGTGTAGTGCTCTATTCTTGCCTCTGCCTCCTTCAGTAAATCCTACTGGCATGTGTCACCACAACTAGCAAAGTTTCAGCATGTCTATCTCCAGCAGCGGCTCCATGGTGTCTCTCTGACTCCGCCCTTCTTTCAGTGTAGCTTTTCCTGCCTACCTAAATTCTGCATTGCTATAGGTCCAAAGCAGTTTCTTTACTAATCAATGGTAATCACAGCATACAGAGGAAAATCCCAGATCAGAATTGTGACAATGAAGCTTCTTGACTCAACAAACAGATCCCCAGTCCAACTGATGAAGTCATTGTACAATGAATCAATAACAAAGACTTTGTCCCTGTGTGGATTTCCAATAACTGGAGACATATCTGATTCTATTGTAAAACATCTTACTAAAATATTAGTCTGATTTATGTTATGGATGTCATAAAATTAAATGTTTAAAATTATCTACAGGTTTGACTATCATGAATATGTGGTTGAATTTACA
Organism: Neodon shergylaensis; assembly: GCA_025134845.1. Lineage (NCBI taxonomy): Eukaryota > Metazoa > Chordata > Mammalia > Rodentia > Cricetidae > Neodon > Neodon shergylaensis. The sequence continues at coordinate 1,969,016 of JABTXL010005547.1, forward strand.
TTTCTAATTGTGTTCAGAGGGATACATGAATATCTTGATTAATAGCATGAAATCTTGGGGTTTTATGCACTGAGGCAGATTATTAAAAGAGAGAACTGTAGAAGTGGCATTCATCCCAGACTCTTTCCTGACTGCAGCAGAGGAACGTTGGTGCAGTGTTTCTAGTGTTAATGGGGTAGAAAATGAAGAATAGCCATGAAATGTTGGCGATGATGATTGTGGGATGAACATAGGTTGAAATTGGATTTGTAAAGGTCTATGCATCAGCTGTTTTTTTTCTTTCATCTGATTGAAAAATAAAACAGAAAATGTTAAAATTCCACAAGAGTTTGAGAAGCATGGTCCTTTGAGATGCTAAGGACCTAAGATTAATTCATTAATGTCCCTTCCCTTGTGTCTTACATGAGGAAACCGAGGCTAAAATAGAGGAAATGGGTAAAGCAGTCTTAATCATTTGACCCAGCATGTTTTTGTGGACCATTGAATTTAAGGGGTTCAAAGTTAAGCTGGAGTAATTACTGTGGAATAAGAACTGTCCTGGGGCTGCTCTTTCTCCTTTTCCCTAATTCTTATCAAAACCATTCCCAGCCTTCATTGTTTACCCAGTGTTGAGTCTTAGGGAGAATCACAAGACACAAGACAGTCTGAACCTATGCAGTGTTTGAGTCATTATGTCCAGCTTCCATTGGGGAGTCTTAGAAGTAAAGCAAAGATGCCACATGGTATAGCTCCCCCCTCACACACACTATTATATATATATATATATATATATATATATATATATATATATATATATATTCTTTAATATATATACTCATATGTGATAGAGAGGCAGGGTCTTTCCATGGAGCTGCAGTTGGCCTCACCAGTCTCCTACTTAGTCTTCCAAGTGCTGGCATTACAGATGTGTGCTACCATACCCAGCTACCTAAATTACTCCTAAGGACAAAAATGGGAAATTTATTTGTGTGTTGAAATTTAATCTGATGCAAACAGAGGCACATTTTCTCATGGAAAACTTGGAAGTTATGCATGTACAGATGAATTCTTATTGCCTTTGTTTCTGTTCCTCTCTGTCTGTTTCACAGCATGGAAATAATAGAAAGGAGAATTTAATGACCAGGAAAATAAAACCAAACCAAGCCATTTAATGTGGACTCCATAAGACACACATAGATGCATGGGGGCAGAGGGGCAGGGAGGAGAAATCATTCACATTTATTTCTGAAGCTCCCAAATTTTAGATTCTATGGCAGATGGAATGGTTATTTATATAGCTAAAATGAGAAGAGCATTAATTTTTGTGAAGTACTTGAATTCATAGTGTCATCTTAGCCTGGTTAGAACAAGCTCCATTAACAACTGCAGGAAAATGCTGATTTTTGTACTCTGAGGTGCTGCTTAACCAATCATAGCTCCTCTCTTACTCTGTTGCCCTCTGCACTATCCCTCTCACCTCCGTTCACCCACACAGCACCAGAAAATAGAGTTCCTGTCATTATGGAATGTGCAGAAAGTTGCAACAATAGAAAGGGAAAGAAAGACAAGAGCAAGTGCCAGTTGCCTGTGTCACTTCTCTGGGCTAACTGATGACAAGGCTGCTTAAGTTCACCGTCTTTCAGAGTGACTGGTATTTATTTTTGAATGCAATGTTTAGGACATCTCTGCCAACAGCTTGGGTTCTCATCATCTTCAGCAGCACGCCATCTTGACAAAATGATTACAGAAGATATTTTTTACATTATTTTCCATTACTTGAATTTTCACGCCATACAACACCTGCTGCCAGAGAGCAACATGATACCCTCACCTCACAGTGGTGACAGCAAGGAAGGCAGAGGAAAGAGAAAGCCTCCAGCCCAATTGTACACCCAGCTATAAGTATGTTACAGCTGCCAGCAATGTTGGTGACCAGACACAAAATCCAGGAAAACATCCTTACTTTCATTGTGGGAGTCTACCTCGGGACCACATGGGATGCACACCTCTCAGCTTTTTGAAAGGTTCTGGAGTTTTCTCGAGCTATCAGACTTAGAATGTGATAAAGGTAAAGACTTCAGGCCTATGTTGGTAGTCAGTGTGTAATTCATTTGGGATTATTCCACCTGGGCGTGGATCCAAATATATCCAGCCCAATGTTGCTGCTCTTCAGGTTTTCTTTACAAGCGCAAGCATTGTTGATCCCCACCTAGCTCCAGCTCTCCTTGTGTCATATCTTTCTTTACTGATGCTTAAACTCCTATAAGGTGAACATCAGAAATGCCACAGAGAAGAGTGAGGAGTGAGGGAGGCACATGTGCATTTATTGACAATAAGCAAAGATATGGATTCATCTCTAATTTATTTCTAATTTAACGTGAATAGGCACCTTCTTCCAGGTAGCCTTAATGAGATATATTCAACCTAGGACACTACTACTGTGTCTATTATTGTCGTATTTCAGAAATGCTCAATATACTGAGTTCTCCTTTAGAACCATGTGTTTACTATTTATTAAATACCTGCTTTTCAATAGTCTTGGTGTTATGGTTTATGTAAAACACTGCAAGTCCCCGAATGGCAGCCATTGGCAATGGGTCCCGAGATCACAGTGAGCCATGAAGGCAGCCTGTTCCCAGGTAGGGAGCCCCCGAGTGGCCTGCAGGCCATGAAGGCCAATGGGTCCTAGGTAGGGAGGAGTCACGTGGTGGGTAAGAAACTGAGATGGCTAGGCACACCATGCAGAATGAGATTGGGTATTTATTTAGTGGGTTATGGAAGGGAAGAGGAGAGGGAGGGTGAAGAGAGAAGAGCAGAGAGAGAAAGGCAGAAGGGGGAAAGGGAACAAGTGGAGAGATGGGAGAGAGGCATAAGCTTCCTCTTTGAGAGTGAGACAGAAAAGAAGAGAGCTTAGGCCAGAAGAAGAAGGAAGATCTGTCTGCCTTGGTGGATGGGGGAGGGAGTGGGTGGGGCTTGTCTCTTAAAGGATCAGAGAGACCATTACATTCCATTTCTTTTTTATAATAAAATGTCTGGAGGTTAGGCACTACAGGTTAAAGGAATTGGGGTGGCAGATTCTCAAGACTGCTTCCTGCTTATTTGTGGGTGTTGTCTGGGGGGGACCTGAGAAAGCTGGGTACTGGTCACATCCTGGGGTAGCTGGGCTCTTTGTTCCTGTCAAGTGTTTGTGATATGAAAATGTCTGGTTTCTCTTGCACCTGTTTAAGGTATTGGCAGAACAGAGGACAAAGTTAAGTTTAGGAAAAAAAAATTTTAGGACCAGGGAATTGAGAGGGGTGTTTATGGTGACCTATTTAAGGTGGATCCTTCAGTTTGGCTCCCTCTAATTTACAAGAATTTTTTGAGTTTATAAAAACATAAGTTTAAACAGCAGCATATTTATATCAGAATGACTGTGACAGATACTTTTTGAACAATGAAAAATATTTTTAAGACTATGAAAGTCAGCATAAGAGAGAAATTTGACAAATTGTATTTGTCTTCACACCTTTATAACTTATAGGTACACACCTTAATAACTTGTATTTGTATTTTGCTAAATTTTTTTTGGCGAGATTGTCCTTTTAAACTGATAAAACTTCTCAGCTGTCAAACTGTATCCGAGGTCTTTGAGAAGGATAAAATTTTACTTAAGTTATTGATTAAGAAATGACAAAGAACTTACTTGTTTGGCACCTAGCGGTACTCCTCAAGGTCCTCCATTGTTGCTGAGGGTCATATTTGCCTTTCAATGTTTAGTTCACAGCCTGCCAGGCTCCAGAAAGATCCTGCGAGCTAAGAAATCTGTAGGAAGACAAGCCTATCTTGACCTGAGCAGCTAGGCTGTCGATTCCAGTGATTCTGTCCACTGTCTGGTAATCTTCAGTTTAGATGAAAGACAGTTTTGTCCAGTGGTCAGCATTTGGCAGTTGAAGCAAATTTCGGATGGATGTTGTTCTGTGCCCATTTGCCTTCTGTCTTCTTTGGTGGAAATAGAGTGCTGCTGCTAGGAGCCAACCTGTCTCTTTTTGTTATGAAAAGTGTTTTTTTTTTAAATAATTAATGCCATATTCCCAATAACTCTGAGCAGATGAGGGCTGTTTACTGAGTATAGACAAGTTATAACTACAGTATAGAATCTGCCTGGAGAGCTGAGTCTGAGCTTGACTGCACTGGCTCTCAACTTAACAGGTAAGATTTACACTCCTAAAAAGACAGAAGAAAAAACTGCTTGCAATAGAAGGTTAACAGCAGAACTGACAATAGTGGTTTTTCTTGTAAGAGACTTTAAGGTACATACCAGTTTAACACATGAGACTTATTGTTTCATAGTCTGGAATGAAATAAACATATTGCGTTTAAGTTACATGTATGCACACACACACACACACACAGAAACTGAGCAGAAATTGGGGAAGTGGATGCTCTTGGTGGGACCTACCAAAGGCATGCTACCCAAAATGCACACATAACAGAGTCAACACTGGGGAACCGCCAGGGAATACCTCAGTAAAGATGGTGGGACATGGTCACCTAACCTGGCTCTCAGTTAAGATGGTGGTGAAGTCACCTGACCTGGCTCTCAATTAAGATGGTGGTAAGGTCACCTGACCTCAGTCAAAATGGCAATGGTCAAATGTTGTATGGAAGAGAGACCTAGAGGCGTGATCTGCCCTGTTGCTGTGCTACAAGCCACAATGGGGAGTAAAGGCTGGAACTGAAAACAGCTGCCTCGTGGATCTGACCAATTTTGTCGGCAGCAGTAGTGGTGGCAGGGACAGTTTGAGGAAAAGTGAAGCCAGTGGAACACCAGTGGAGTGAGGGTTCATACCATACATAAAGACATAAAAACCAACAAAAACAGCAAACAGACATTGCAGGGCCTGTAGAAGGACACCTCTTCCCTACAGGCAGGGTATTAAAACCTGATGAGCTCTGGTCGGTGTGACTTGGAAGGCAGAGAAACTGGAGGCTGCTCTGAGTGCTCTCTCACAGCACAGACCACTGACAAGTGGTTCAAAAGAAAAGAAAAAAAAGGAGAAAAAAATACAAGGGACTCTGGGACCCTAGTGGAGTGCACCACACAGTATGTGCAGTGCTAGCACAGGAAGACTGATTCCAGGTCATCCAGTGACATTTTTTAGCTATGGAAAGCAGCAAAGGGCTCAACTGTAGCCATGAAGACTACAGTTGAGTTGGGTCCTGGAAGGGGAAAACTCACTACCGAAGCTGCTGATGTGCATAGAGTTCGACGTTCAGGCAGATGGACAACATAGTTGTTGTGGAAAACATACCCAGTTCCAGATCCTGACCCCAGGAGAGGGGTGAGAGGGCCTCCCAAGTCTCAGGCACCAGTGCTATAGTTTATGTAAAATGCTGCTGTTCCCTGAGGGAAACAGCAGCAGAAATGCTGCTGGTCCCCGAATGATGGCAGGCCATGGGCAGCAGGTCCCAAGACCATGGTGGGCCACAAAGGCAGCCAGTCCCAGTAGCGAGCCCCCAAGTGGCCCATGGTCCATGAGGGCCAGCAAGTCTTAGGCAAGGAGTCACGTGGTAGGTAAGAGACTGAGATGGATAGGCACACCATGCAGAGTGAGGTTGGATATTTATTTAGTGGGTTATGGAAGGGAAGCAAAGAGAGGGGGAAAAGGGAGAAGAGCAGAGAGAGAGAGATTCAGAGATGGGGAAGGGGAGAAGTAGTGAGAAGGGAGAGAGGTAGAAGCTGTCTCTTCAAGAGAGAGACAGAAAGGAAGGGAGCTCAGGCCGGAAGTAGAAGGAAGATCTGCCTGCCTTGTTGGATAGGGAAGAGAGTGGGTGCAACTTGTCTCTTAAGGGGACAGAACAGACCATTATACTTGGTTCTTGGCATGCATCAGAGAATCTGTCTTCCAAGAGTTTATACTCAAGTAGGAATTACATGTCATTAAATAGTACCATAGAATAAGAAGAAATCTTCCCACAGTGTGAGGCTTGGCAGAACATCATTTACAGCTGTTTATTGTTGTGCACTGTACAAATCCTGGAACAGCAAACAATGAGTCACCTCTGTGTAGTTGTTTTTGGTGCTTGCTAGAATGGTGTGCTAGAAACCTCAGCATCATCTGGTATGGGAAAATCAGCATCTTAGTGCTAACACAATGCACTGTGCTATATGCAGTGCCCTTTAGTGCTGATGAGATGGACTCTTGACAGTCAGAAGCCACTGTTGCTGTAATGCCCAGGAAAGTGCTGTGCTCTGATTCGTATATGCTGGATGGATATGCCTTGTCGGTGACAGTTGGCAATTAAAACTAGGACAGACTCAGAATATTGTGAGTCTGAAACACTTCTGGTTCAAAACATTCCTGATAAAAGATATCATAGGACACAGCCATGACAAGCTCAATAAAAGCCTGTGTCTCAGAGGCAATACCTGGGTTCAAAGAAAGAATACCATAAACTTAGACTACCCAGGCACTACACAGGAACAGACCATCCAATGGAAATTGCTAACGTTTCAACCATTGTAGATAGGATCACCTGCTAGCACACACCCTGGTAATGTAACTTTTCTGGGTGTTTTGTTGTTGTTGTTGTTTTTTGGTTTTTGTTTGTTTGTTTGTTTGTTTGTTTTTGCCTTTAAATGGTGCCCTCTAGAAGGGCAGAGTACCTCTTCTCACTGCTGTGCTGACCAGGTCCCTGTTGGAGTGTAACCCTCACACAATAAACCTTGCTTTTGCATTTCACTGAGTCAGACTCCCTCATGGTTTTTTGGGTTCCCCACGGACTGTACATAACAATACCAACCAGCAAGACCTCTAACCGAGTCAGTGACATTAAATGGGCATGTTTCAGTATTAGCAAACAATTGCTCAAACAAGATGGAGGTAGATAAAAACTTTTCAGAGTTCACAGAAACCGCTATTGGGAAGGTTCTATTGTGCAAGGCTGGAGAGATAGCTCTTCAGTTGAGAGCAATGGATGCTTTTGCAGAGGACCTAAATTAATTTCCCTTTCCCACATGGTGGCTTATAACCATCTATAATTCTAGTTCAAGGGCACTTGATGCCCTCTCTGGTCTTAATAGAATCAAACATGCAGATGGTGCACAGACATACAGGCAAAACATTCATAAACATTAACCTATTTTTAAAAAAATTTGTTGTGCTTTCTTTGAGTTGTAGGATTATAAACTGCATTGGTGGAGGATATTTTTGTTGATAGTGATTTTACTTTGATAAATATATTATAAATAAGAATATGATTTTCAGTGCTTTCTAATGTCCTTAGACGGCAGTAGTACAGTTTAATGGTTAAGAAATGGGTTTTCAAGTGAAATGGAGCCCTACTTGAACTTGCACATAATACTAGTTATTGCTGATGACTTTGAAAAGCAGCATTTACCTTGACCTCATTCTTTCAATTTTAAAATAGAAATATTAACCCATAACAGATGAACAGTGCTTGAACCAAGTCATATAAAATTAGAAATTTTCTTCAGAGTGTCTTCCAAATACAGTACTCAATCAATTGTTCCTTTGCTACTATTTATCTATAGATACAGCAGTGATCTTCAGAACTAATCCTATTCATTCATAAAACAAAATGGGCAGATTATTACATTTTTGTCTATGATATGAGAAGAATAGGAATATGGTAAAATGTTTGAAAATGATAGTTGATCAAAAATAATATGATCCCTTCGTTAGGAAATGATAATTCCTAGCTCTATCTATCTATCTATCTATCTATCTATCTATCTATCTATCTATCTATATGTGTGTGTGTTTTTGTGTGTGTGTGTGTATAATAAAATGCATTTTATATAATATGAAATAAACTAGAGTCAAGTACTTTACCACATTGATATGAGGCTATGACATTGAAGCTCTAAGTCTGTCCTCACTGTATTCGGTGTTAGGTAACAATTTGATCAGTATGTTTTTCCCAAATAAGACATATTCTAAATTATTAATACTTCTTTGATTTCATTAAAATTTACCCAGAAGTTGTCTTATCTTCCTTTTTTGTTGCTGTTAAATCTGAGGTTTAATCTTTGGTGTGATTTTGTGCTTACTGTAAAATAAATAGGTATAAGTATATGAAATATCTAATGATGACTTTGACTCCTTAAGTAAGGTTGGGGAAAGAATATCATCATATTATTTCTAGATACATAATTTCTTTATGCCCTACTTGTTTTTCATACCTTTAATATTAATTCTATGATTTTAAATGTGTTTAAACTGCAGCTACAACACCCTGCCTTCGGAGAATGTCAAGTGTCAAGCCATCAGGTGCTGACTGGTTGTTTTACTGTTCATCTTGTTGGATTATAAGATTTGAACACGTTTTAGTATGGAACAACTGAGGAAAATAGATTTTTTGTTCTGTTTCCAATTCTTATTGGCATAAGTATTATTGCATTTTTCTTAACATTTTTAACATTTTTTCAGTGGGTAAATGTCTAGATTTATTAAAAATCAATGAGTTGTACTTTAATATACAATATTTACTAAAATATTTTGCTTTTATTTCCTTGTACATTTTCTTTCATATTTTATAACCTAATTTGCATTCTGACATATACAACTAATAAAGAAAATCACTTGAAATGGCAACTTATAGATATCTAAACTCTCAGTATTCTCTACTATCACATTTATTCTTTCAAAAGGCTTTAAGTAGTCCCCTTTGAGGCTAACTATATTTTTCTAAGTTCTCATCATTTATTTTGATTTTATTATTTCCTTAAAATTATTTTGAATTTTAATAGTCTTTATCCAAGATATTCAATACCTAAGCCCAGTTGTCTATTATCTTTTGAGTACTATTATTTTCAGGTGTGTGACTTTTGTGTACACGTATTTGTTTAATTCAGTGAAACTGTGTTACTGTGCCTGTCTAAAATACCTCATGGTCCTATTAAAGAGATGTATGGCCAATAGTGAGTCAGGAGCAAGGTTAGGTGGAGTTAGTAGGCAAAGATAATCAGGACATCAGGAGCCAGCTACCCAGCCACTCATGGATTAAGAAGGAAAGAAAGGTATATAGAAACAAAGAAAGATAAAAAAAATACCAAGAAACAACGGGAGTCTGTATAGTTTAAGTTAAGTTGGAAAGAAGCAAGCCAAGCTATTCATCCAGGAATTCATAACTAACAATAAATCTCCGTGTGTGATTTATTTGGCAGCTGGGTGGTGGGCCCCCAAAATGTCAAAAGAGTAAAATATCCCACAACAATTATCCCTTACTATAGAAGCTAAAACATTTTATTTTTCTAGTAATTTTGATGTTTTATCACGGTTATAAGCTTTTTATAAATTTTCAATATAAAATATTAATTAGCTATCTTCAGAAAATATATCAGTGGTTATTTTCACTGTTTATATTGAAAATGAGAAGTCAGTTGTTTTATCTTCTGTCTGCATATGTATTTAGCCAAATCAGAGTTCACAGTCACACACAGAGGCATAGAACTGTATCTAGAAAATGACAAGTAATGTTCATCTCTGGATAATGTTACCACTGTGTCTTAAAATAAAGGAGAAGGAAACCTGATAGCAGGCTTTGTCTGCGCCCAAACTGCTGCCAGTTTGGAATGCGATCCAACAGGTGATGAAAGACGCATTTGTGGTCCAGACTGCCTACTCAGTGCGCATGAAGACGTTAAACTGGGGAGAGGAACATGGGCTAAAAAGCTGGAAAATGGGAAGTCCTGCTTATTGCTTGGCATATTCTGTGGCTTTTCATCAGCGGGTAGGTAGAATCAGTAATATTTTAAAGATTACTTCACTGAATTTATTAATAAAAATGCAATTCAAAGGGTTTACACAATTCAGGAAGTATTTTATATTAAGGAATGTATGAGTTATAATATTTAATAAATAGTTTTCATTTCAATTGTTTATAAGTACTTTAAATTGTTTCCTCATATAGTTTTGATACTCACTTTGCCAAGGTATATTTGAAATCATAATCTTTATGTTAAAATGTTATAACACTATTACATTTCTGTCTGAACCTGTCTAATTCAGAAAGAATTTATAACTTATGTAGTTTGAATTATTGGGTTTCTTCATGTTCAGATAACTTAATGTTTAACTCTAATGTTTTGGTCACTTATAAGCTAAATATATTTGCACATCAATTGCTCTGTGGTTCATTAAAGAGATAAAAGAGCAAATAAAACCCTTGCTCTCTAGTAGAGGAAATATATGCATATTTATATATATGCGCACATGCACACACAAAAGTTAGAATATTCACAATGTGGTAAGAGAAACTTCACTTCTGTCTGAGGAGTCAAGAAAGAGCTAAACCTAGAAGTATGGAACATGGGTTTCTCCTGAGTGCAAATTAATGTTCAGTCCAACATACAGCAAAGTGCTATGGACATGGTTGTTACTGAGTGTAAGAAAGTGATGCATTCACATGAGATGGCGTGCAAGATCAAACCTGGTTTAGAGTGTAGAGAGACACTGTTTGTTTCTAATAATGCCCAGTAGATAGAGGGCAGCTGAGAATGGGTGGTGTAATGTCTAGAGATGAACTGAAAGACATGGATGCTAAAAAGATCATAGAATTGCTATGTTTGAATAAGGTACAGAGCTCTCATTCTGCACAGAACCTAGAACAGTTACACTTGGTGGTAGAGGAACTATGTCACAATCTCACTCCTTGTAAAGATACCAACAAGGGTAGTACAAAACAAGAGCGGCTGAGGTTGTTGTAAAAAGTTTAGAGAGAATCAATTTGGTGGAAGTTCTAAGAGAAGTGGAAATTTCCAAAGGTATTTCAAAGGTATAAATACATTCTCATTCCAACAAAGAGGAATGGACACATAAGGGAAAGATAATTTATGCATGAATACACGCAGATAATGCATATTCATAATTGAACAAGGTGATCAGGTGTTGCTTTGTTGACAGACACTAAGACAACCCTTTTATACTTCAGAAGTTTGGAGCTTGGAATTGGTCCCAGCATCTTTTAGTTTTATAATTATGATAAAAGTTTATGCACATTTTCTGAACTATTGGCTATTACCAAGTTTCCAAAACACAGTAATAAATTAGATTAATTCCATTTGCCTGAAATCTTTACTCTTTTTTTTTCTGTATTATTTTCATGTCATTGAATTTTGTTGCTCTGCTGTTTCTAATTTATCACTTAGAGAATGAAAATATGTATTCATGTTTTTTCAAGAATAATTTATCACTGCATTAAAGAAATAGAAATGTATTATCCTCCTGATTTTCATTGCAGTTTTCTTTTGAATATTTGCAGATTCAAATTAAGTAGAGAGCATGTTAATTAGTGTGCAGATTTTTAAACTGTCTATAATAGGAAGCTAATTGGTGTTTTCCTTAAAGAACAAATTTAGAGAAATGTGATTTGAAAGTTTAGGGCTGTTAATCACACTGATCCAAGTAGAAGAGACTATTGATTGAGTAAAATAAGCATTTTGATTGTTTAACTGTCAGCTTTATTCTCAGAGAATGGAATTAACTGATAGTAATACCTGCAAGACTTAACCCATGAGAATTCTGACCAGATCTGAATTCCTGTGTTTTGCCATAGTAGGTACATGCAGACACAAAGTGGTCTATGCAGTTTAGGTTAAACTGGGAACATTGGGAATAAATGCGTGAAAATAACTGTAAAAATCTTGGAGTAAATATGATTTATAAATGCAAAGTGTTAAAAGGCATTCTTACAGATGTTTGGGGAAAATCAAGGTATATTTTGTTTGTTCTGAAAATAACTCTGAAAGGTGTGAAAATAGTTGGAAATAAAAGGAAAGTGTCTGGGCAAAGTTGAATGGTAAGCAGCATTTTTATTTATGGAGGAACTGTTAAGACAGAAGTGCTGTAGATGGATGGGTAGGATAGCTACAGGTTTAAGAGTAGTCTTACCAAATGCTGTGCAGATACCCCAGGGAGCCATGCGACCTGCACATGAATGAATGTAAGTGCAGCAACGCAAGAAGCTAAGAAGGACGGAGACTGATTGGTCCTTGAAGTTCAGCTGACAATAGAGAGCAGGAGAATCTGAAGTAATCCCAGGGCTGGTTAGAGAAGAAACGTACTCTGGGCAGAAAATCTTGTTTGCACACACTGAAGGAGGTTTCCGACTTTACTAGATAATTGGTAGGTAGAAACTACATTCAACATCAGTGAACAAATTTTACCTTAGAAAGCAACCAAAGTATCTTACTGGGAGTTCTGCAAGAACTAAGTTTGAGATTGCTTCCCAAGAATCCAGAGACAATTGCTGAGAATACAGGTTCCCCAACTTTTGATTATTTGTGTGGCTGGAGAGGATTCAGGCAAACAGTGAGATTTTCATTGGTGGTATGAGTGCACACACTAACATATGCCCGTGCTAGCTGTTGTGAATTCTTTCCAACTGCTACTTACAGTTTTATTTAGAGAAGTTGAGCAATTAAATTAGGGCCTATTTCAAATAACAAATATGTCTATATTTAAGTGTTAAATGTGGGAGAAACTACGGAAGATGGGCTAGGACAAAACTTTTTAGTCAATATTTGTAAAGAATTTGTAAACATTTAGTCAAATGAAAAACAGTTTTTGAAGTTGATCTGTTAGCTTGTCCCATATTAAATAGATGCTTCTAGTGATGGAGACTGAAAAACAATTGGAATATGTGATACATACAGATGTCTTTTAACAGGGACAATTTGAAATTCTCTTTATCCAATGTCATTGCCTCTGTGTCAACATATTTTTATGCTTGTTTGATGAATAAAGGTGGTAAAAATAATTTCTTTTTGGGGGGGTGAACTTAGCAGCTCTTCAAAAGAGCCCTTTTCTCCCTGCCCTCCCCATATATAACTCACTATCCCCTCTCCTCCATTCCAAACTCTAAATCTAGAGCATGGCATCTTACTGTCACTTTGACCTGCAGATGGTCTTTTTATATAAAATCACAGGCAGTAGAAACAACCCCGGGCACAACCCATGATACCTGTGTGAACCATTGCCACTTCCACATTACATTCCCTATTAGAATTAGATTGTCCATCTTGGGTCCCTTTTCTCCACTTCTTTGATAGACTTAGAAGCAAGGCTGATAGCTGCCTAAATTGATATCTAACTGGGGAGGCAAAATATGAATCAAATTTTTTAAGGGCAACTCATAATCTGTCAGTATTGTAGTCATACGGCAGTTGCAGTTTTAAGGATAAAGCAGCCTTTCCCCCCCTCCCCCCCATAACCACATAGTTCTCAGAAGGCTTATGGCTTGAGGAGCCAGATCCTTCATAGAGATTACAAAGAAGGAGGCGGGCCAGTCAGTTATTGCAGGGCCGCCTTACCTCCTCTTCCTGCATGTCTCTTCTATTTTCAGTGGCTCCTCTTACTTTAAGTATGGGATACACAGCATTTTTGGCTAGCCTATTATAAAAGGAAGTCCCAGGTAGCATGCTGCTGGTATATGCTTACCAATACCCTGACTACCCTAAAGGAATATAAACCAGCGATAAGGGAGCATACTCCCAGGTTTCCTAGTCTTTTTGCTTCAGCATCCTCTCAAGATAAACCATCTGAGTACCAGTAGAAGCAGTTTGCTTTATTAATGGGTTGATAAGTGACAGCTGTCAGTAACAGATGGACAGGTGACTTCCATTTGTAATCTGTTTCATTATTTTAAAACAGCAAAATAGATTTTAAATGCCTTAATGGTTTAACACATATAAATTTATTAACACAAGATATTCATGCACTGCTTATGAGTTTTGTTTGCATTTGTTGTGGTCAAACCTTGTGGATATAGGAAGGCTGTTACCACATCCAATTTTAGAGCATTTTTCTTACTATTCCATCACAGTCAATGTTCTATTGATGTGAAGAGACACCATCACCATGGCAACTCTTAGTAAAGAAAGCAATTAACTGGATTAAAGTTTCAAAGGTTTAGTTCATTGTCATCATCACAGGAAGTACGGCAGCTCTGCCTAGACACAGTGCTGGAGAGAGACCTGGGAGATCTACATCTGGATTGGCAGGAAGTAGTAGGAAGAGAGAGAGAATCATCAAGCCTGGCTTGGACATTAGCCACACCTGGCCAAACAAAGCCACAGCTCCTAACATCAATCCCTAAATGTTCAAATAATGAGCCTGCAGATACCATTATTATTCAAACCACCAAAACCCTCAGAACCATTAGCAATCAGCATTATTGCTTCTCTATCCTATTCTCTTGCAGCCATTTCTCTACTTTCTATCACCAAAGATGTGTCTATTCCAGACATTTCAGAAAATGGACTAACAGTACAATATTTTATTACGTAATATATTTGTTTCACTTGGCATAGGTTTGCAATGTTTAGCTACAATATAGCATATAGCAGTAGTTCATTAGTTTTAATGTTATAAATATTATAAATAGACCATTAAATTATGTGTTGTACATTTTTTTCATAAAAAAATGCATCTTTTCAAAAGACTGTTGGTAAACTTTTGATTAATACCCAAGAAAAGAAAATAATGTAAGTGGGGAGATGAGGCCACAGTGCAGGTTTCCCAATAGGAACTTCAGAGCAAGACTACTCTGTGGCAGGGTATGTGAGCATCTTGAACAGCTGCCCTCTTTGCCCAGTAATTGATAGGGGACTCCTGAGTAAGGGGACTGCTGAGAGGAGCCCTGAGGTGGAAAAAGATGTAAGATTTATCTCTCAACCAATCACATTCCTTGGGATCCTGTAGTCTTTCTTTAAGAAATGATCCAAGTATGTAATTTCTGTAGGTAAATTTCTTGTTAAAATGCACACCTATTAGAAATGTTTCAGGCATTTGCTTATCCAATTAAGAGTTCTGAATCTTATGCATATTCATCAACTGTTTCCTTTCCCTTGGCAGCTTTCGAAGATAGAGGATTCTACTTCCTTCTATTGGGTCAAATTTTATCTAATAAGAACCACTGCACACAGGAGAGCTGAGTAGATGCTGTTGACTAACCGACCTAGCTAAGATTTACAAATACTGCTTTTGTGCATTCTGCGTCTCCTCTTCTAGAAATTACTGAGACATTCTTAGTATTGCAAAGATCATATGGAAACAGCCTAGAGCTACTGGGTGACTTCCCAATGATGTCACAATCCGGGTAATGACAGTAAAATAAAAACCATGATTGCCTACCATTGACAGCAGAGTTAAATTCTCTGGATTAAAAATATGCATGCATTTTATAGTCTAACAAAAGTACAGATGGTGCATTAAAAAAAAACAACTTATGAAATACTTTTCCACTTAGTGTCTTTTTTCTCTGTTCTGACACATAAAGTGACAAAATTATAAATAAGCCCAGATTTTAAGCTCTTAAATTGATGAACAAATTGAAACTAACTCAAAGTACATTTTTGAAGGTGAAAATGGGTCAATGACTCTGAGTTGTGACTTTGTGTAGAGTTGAGCAATGCTGCATATGTAGTGTTGTAGAAATACTGAGGCATTCAATTGAATTATTCTTTATGTCCTGGTGAGAACACATTTTAGTCAGGGTTTCTATTGCTGTGATAAAACAGCAAGATCAAAAGCTAGATGGGAAGGAAAGGGTTTATTTGGCCCACACTTCTACATCATACTCCGTTATTGAAGGAAGTCAGGACAGGAACTCAAACAGGTTAGGAACCTAGAGCTGATGGAGGGCCATGAACTAGTACTGTTTACTAGCATTCTCCCCCTGGTTTGCTAGACCTGCTTTCTTATAGTACACAGGACCAGCTGTCCAGGGACGGCGCCACCCACAATGGACTGTACCCTCCCCCATCAATCACTAATTAAGAAAATGCCTCACAGCCTGATCTTCTGAAGGAATCTTATCAACCTTCCTTTCAGATGACTCTAGATTGGGTCAAGTTATAAAACTAACCAGCATGGAGGGGTCAGAAGGTCAGAAATGTCTCTGGATTATCAGAAATTTGGAGGAATGAAATCATAGAGAAGAGATCCTCACTGAGGGTATCATCCTCTCTATATAGAACTTTGTAACTCAGCTATGTCTGCAGTGTTAACTTGTTGACATAGGTTTCTGTCCTGCTTGGTCCTGCAGCCATTCAGTCTCAAGAAACACACAGAGGCTTACATTAATTATAAATTGGCTGGCCTAGCAGCTCAGGCTTCTTATTAACTCTTACATCCTACATTAACCCATAATTCTTGTCTGTGTCAGACACGTCGCTTGATATCTTTTATCAGTGGGGCATTCTCATCTTGCTTCTTCTGTGTCTGGGTGACAACTGCAGACTCAGCTTTTTCTCTTCTCAGAATTCTCTTGTTCTGGTCGCCTTACCTATACTTCCTGCCTGGCTACTGGCCAATCAGCATTTTATTAAAATATACAAGTGACAAATTTTTACAGGGCACAAACCGTGGTCCCACAGCATTAGCTCCTCTTCCTTCTTCCTCAACCTTCCACTGTTAGCAAGACTTTGCATATGATCTTCATTTTCAGAGTTCAATCTTATTCCATCTATTTTCTTATTCAAAGGTACCAGATGACTATTCAAAAAGACCCAAACCAATCTTAGACAGAAGGCAATTTTTAAATAGTACAGCTAGCTAGCTGCTAGTGTTAATGGGGACAAATCCACATAGCTTTGAAAATTATTTGCTACTGATATCTCAATGCTATAATAATCACACCACCAGATATCTTAACTGTATTTTTTAGTGTTCACTGAATACACACTGCCATCATTCTAGATATTATACTCTAAGATATTCTATATTCTTTAAGGACTCAAAGGGTTTTTTTTTTTTTGATTTTTCAATACAGGGTTTCTCCGTAGTTTTTGGTTCCTGTCCTGGAACTAGCTCTTGTAGACCAGGCTGGCCTCAAACTCACAGAGATATGCCTGCCTCTGCCTCCCGAGTGCTGGGATTAAAGGCGTGCGCCACCACCGCCCGGCTCAAAGGGGTTTTGAATATGGTGTTCAGTGGAAATCTAAAAAAGATTAAATTAGTTTACTAGAAGACAATGATCTTTCTTAAAAATGGCACTCCTCATTCTGCACTCTCTTATAAGGTACATCATACCACTTACATAGCTGTAGGAAGTCCCTGGCATTCCACCCTGAGTTATCATGACAGGGAATAGTCACATTTCAGCCATGTCTAAGGAAGGAAGAGCACAGGTTATTTTCTCAACTTTAAAAGTTTCAGTTAATTTTCTTTGCATTACTGGAATTAGTCTCTTGCATGTTCAGAATGGAATGTCTGAACTTAATAAATAAAATATTCAATTCTCATCCTTGGAAGTATGAATGCATGTCTGCTGGGCCTAAGGAGAATGCTTTCTTATATTAGATGGGCATTCAGACCAAATTTCTTAAGTGGTATCTTCAACCTCTGAGTTTTCATTGTCCAGCTATACCCCCACCACTTAGTAAGAGTTTATTTTGAAAATAATAAAGATGAGGAATAAGAATAAGTTCCCAGGAGCTATTTCCACCCGCCCCCCCACACACACACCGTTGGGATGATTCGAAACAACAAGCTGATGATGAGGATTGAATTTGAAACAACTTAAAGGATGGGTAAGATTAAGTCGTTATGAAGGAAACAGATGGTGAAGGAGTGGGAAACAGAATTAGCAAACAAGTGAAAAGACAAACACTTGATGTGTTCAGGAGGGATAACATAGAGCACCCAGATGGCAGTCATTGTTTAATATAGCGGGACAGTGGAGACGGGCCTGGCATGTACAATGGAGACCAGTGCGGTGACAGGCTTTAGCAAGCAGAGACCGTACAGGTCTGTCTGAGCCGAATGCTTCTCTCATTTATTGCTGGGCATATACTCTATAGCCATGAATTTATCCATTATTTAACACAAGACTTTAGGCATCAAAAGGTCCATTAATATATATGTTTTTATTATCATTAAACTTGACGTTTACTTGAGCCTTAGCTGCCTGACAGGAAGTCAGAATGTACATATCCATTATTTCTGTCTTTCACTGTTGGTTTCTGTTCAACATGCAAGCGGGTTGCTTTTATTCAAGCTCGAACAGCACCAGATCAAAAGCTGGGTTCAAGTAGCAAATGGATGAGCCAGAGAGTAACATTGCTCTTCCTTGAGTTCAAATCTAAACCTGAATTAAGCATGCTCTCTGAGAGAAACACAGAGGAGGAATGTATGCAAAAGTCACTTGTCTGTATGTGTTTTAATATTTATGGTCTCGTTTACTTTGACTATCATGATGACTTTTGTGCACTTGACTGATATATGATAAAATTTTGATATTTACACTGACATGAAATGATACAAAAATAAGTTTGGTGAAATATCTGAAAGCAGGCCTATATTTATTGAGTATAGATGTAGGCATTAGGAATATTTTAAATATATATGTAATAATTTTTAAATTAAACAGTGAAATGAGTAGTGTGTACTGTGTTGATGATAAGGAGATTTGGTTTCTCTTAACTCACTTCCTCCTTCTTTTCTTGGATGACATTCACATTTATGTTTTCATGTAAAGATGGCTAAGCACAGTGTTGTCCCCAGCAGAGAGCTCAGGAAATGCTAGGTGCCTGGTGAATGAATGACTGCTTACTGATTTAGGATTAGCCTTAATCTCATATTATTTTCTTCATTCTAATTAAGAAATTTTAGAATTGAATGACTGATTGAATGATTTGAAGACAAGCTCTCACGTAACCAAGGAAAGTTTGAAACTCAGTGTGTAGTTGAAGATGACCTTCAACTTTTGATTCTCTTGCCTCCAGCTTCTGAATCCTGGGATTACAAGGTAAAGCTGAAGTGTACCTATTTGTGAGATAGGAGGGATTAAACCCAAATTATTATATGATAGATAAGTAATTAATAACTGAACAACATCTCTAGTCCCCAGAAATTTAGAATTGTTTTCTAGTCAGGTTTGAGTCCCCTAAAGAAAAAAAGAACCACAGTATTATTTTAATTATCACCTGATATGAATGATTCTGAAATGAGTGATTTAAGAGCAATAAAATTCTTTCCTCATTTGAAAATTTTCAATCATACTTATAACGACAGTATTCTATGCCTCATAGAGAAATTGTATTGATTAATGTGAGTTAAGCAATTGCAAAACAGTACAGAGCTCCATACCCCCAAGGGAAAACTACACTGCGGAAATGTACACCATTGACATCAGTTATTTTTATTCGAGGATCACGGAAAACACCTATTCAAACTCACCAGGGCGTTACTGGAACTAATTGAGTGATGTTCACACAGCACCAGAAAGTGGGGGAAAACTCACCTTCCCTTGCTATTTAACATGTGTTTCAGAGGTTAAACGACGTTTGCAGGTATTTACTGCTTATATTGAATGATCATGTAAGTTCCTGCTTTACAATCCTCCTTGTTCACTGCACACCAGACTGTCCCGCCCCTGCGGTTCTCTGCATCCTTGAGCACAGCAGCCCTCTGCTGCACCTTTGCAAAGTGGAAGAAGCTGCAAGCTGCATGTGTGTTGGGAACATTAATATTCCCAATATAATGATCGTTATGTAAATAAGCACAGTAAGTTTTAGTACTGTTTCCTGTTTCCTTTATCAATATAGTAGACTTTATTATATTCTTTCTATAGGATTCTCTGTGAATTATGTTATATCAGAAGGTCATGGTACCTTGTTGGCTCTGTAAGTCTATCCGCTGAACTGTAAGGCTTGCCAGTAAGATGCAGGTTGTGAGAAAATAAAGATTATAGCCATGTTGATTTCCTGGTATATTTATTTAATTTTTATAGTATTTGAAGGCTTTGCTATGATATCTAAATATTTAAATTTTTTGAAGGGGTCCAAATGTGAAGTTTTGCTTTAAAACTTATGAGAGTACTCTATTTCTTAGCTCTCTTCCCCCTTCATTATCTCTTTATCACTGTATTTCAAGTGGATACCTGCAGGCCATTCTCAGCTAATATTCTTTTCCTGATTTAATGCATGCTACCCAGTTGGTGAATGTGTACAGCACAGGCATTGCATGATTAGCTGTGTTATCTCTATTCCTACGTCTAGTTAGTTAGCAGATACCGTAAGGCCCCAACCCTGTTCAGAATACCATTCAATTAACATCATGCTGCTGTTTGATCATTTTTGCATGATATCTCTCATAGCAAAAAGCTCTGTAAAACAAGAAAATGATACCTTACAGTTGCAAGGGAAGGATGAGTATAGATTTGACGTCTCCTATCAGAACTTTCTTCGTCCCCTAACAATAAGTAGATTGAGGTTGTTTTGTTTGCTGTGCCATTTAAGAAACATTTTATTTTCCTTTTTTGGACTATGTTTGGCTGATAATGACTAAAAATTTAGGAAACGATAAGTTATTCAGACTAGAAAAAATCATGTATAAAATTAAATCATAAATGTTTACAATTCCAAAAGATCTTAGAAGATTAAGTATGATGCATGAGTGGAGGGCCTGGGAGGTGTCTCTGACAAGCAAGGAGACCTGACTTTGTTTCCCAGCACTCACATAAAATGTCAATCTCACAGACCTAACTGTACCAACAATTGGAGAAGAGACAGGTGGAACTAGAATTTATTAACCACTAACAACTTGATAAACAGTGTTTCCAATGAAAGACCATCAAAAAGGACGACACTCAATATCAACATTTTTCCTCCAGATGCTTATGCCAGGTATATAGCCACCTATATTTGTACATTCACACACATGCAACTGTGTATTATACTACATCCTTAAACACACAAAAACATTGAAAGTAGACATGTTTCTGAAGGTTCAATAAAATATCGCTACAATAATAATAACAAGAAGAAACTACCACTGTTTTTCTGCTCCAATTCACACATAAAAATGATCTGCTTCTCTATTATGTTGGAAAAAAATACAAACATTCTGACATAAAGTAAAGGCTTGGCTACACATGTGGTACTTCCATCATACAGCAAAAAGAAAGCGTCTTTAGAGTGATAGTCAGATTTGAATTCTTGAGATATGAAGTTTTTAGTTTTCTTATTCCTTCTTCTAAACTGACAAAATATTTCACAAGTGAGGAAAACATTAAAAGTGTAATGAAAACACAATGCCCAAGATTGCATAAATGCATCTTGTTTTATTTATGTTTCTGGGTGTTTTAAAACCAAATTATTGGGTTTATTCACTGTTTTGACAGAGGCATGATGAAGAGTGGGACCTAATGATTGTTTCATGGTTCTATTCAATAGAGCTGGCACGGGGAAGCCATGGGCTGGGAGGCAGTGCCAGCACAGTGTTGATCACGTGTGCTTTGCCCCCTTGATCAGATAAGACTTATTCAATCCCTTCTGGTTCCATATTATAGAAGCTTGTAAACAGGTGTCCCACCTTTAAACTAGATGAACTACAGCACATCTGTGTTCTTACCAAAGCAATTTTTTTGTCTGATTAGTTTACCATGATTTATATTCATTTAAATTAGCAAAACTCTCTATAGTTTTCTGTTTTCAATCCAGATTTTTACTTTATTCTGCTTGTGTTTGTGTGTAGATTATGTGGGAGGGACTTAATAGTGGACATGAACATGTTTTGTGTGCACATGGAGGCCAGATATTGACATCAGGCATTGTCTTTACTCATTCTCAATGCATTTACTGAAGTGGGGACTCTTGCTTAACCTGGAGCTCATCAATTTGGCTTGCCAGCTTGTCCCTGCAGCTCCTGTGTTTCCATTCAAGTATGTGATTTTCAGGTAGGCCACCATGCTGGGCCAGCATTTCTGTGGGCGCTGGAGGTCTGAACTCACATCAAGCACTTTATCCACTAAACCATATCTCTAACCCAGCTGGGTGGAAATGAGTATACATATGAACAAACATGAAACATTTATGTTGTGCTAGCAAAAGGCACAAGAAGTTACATTAGTATCACTCAGTTTTTATTTGAAGAGACTGTGTCTCCACCAGAATTGAAAGCTAGAACAAAGTTGGGTATATGTGTACTGAAGATGCAGCTCAGTAAGCCAGAATCTACTTCAGAGCATCGTCAGCTGACATGTGATAGCAGACTGTAAAAAAGAAAAGATATTTGATATTTGTCTTTCTCTCTTAAGACATAAAAAGTCTAAAGAAAAATCAGTCTTGGGATATTTTACTAATTTCTCGAGAATGAATTCAGAACAGGTCATGATTGGTAGAAAGACTTTTCCCTCACCATTGTGGAGAGGATATTTCAAATTTCTGAAAGCTTACTCAGTACCACAGGAGTATTAATAGATAAACTCTTTCCAAATATAATCATGCTCTGAGCACTGAACCTAGTCACTCAAAATGAATTTAGGGAAAGCAGTTTCTTCCCCATACAGGAGAGGAACAAGACAAGTGAGCTTGTACAGTTATTGTGCTAGTGATGTGTGCTTGTGATGCCAAACACAGATCTCCACTATGTCCAGTAAGGAGCTGGTATCCCTGACAATCAGCTGCATCTGAATTAAAGGGATAATTTTAGGACCTGAAAAAGTCAACTTAGGGGCTATGTGTTTTGTTTCAGGCCATATTAATGTAGCTTCACTATTTCTGGGTTTGTAGTAAGGAATAAGATCATAGCCAGGAGCATGGGATAGGTATGAGCAGCCCACCCCATAGTGGCTAGGAGGCTGAAGGAGATGAGAGAGTAAGAGGGAAGGGTGTGGCTCTATCCCCCGAAGATGTTGTTCTGCCTCTCGCACTGTGCACCATCTTCTAATAATGCACTTAGCCATAAATTTTCCAATGGCCTGAGCCACTGACACAGCTAAAGGCCTTATACTCCAGTCGCTTCCCCAGAATCGGAACTATGATCATCACTACTTCAGTATGAGGCCTGCATCTCACAAACATTTGGTATATATTCCAGCTTAAAGTCATAGCAGACTTCCTCATCATTTTCAGAGTATTCTGAGGAATATAAGCAAAAATGAGTAGAACAATGATTGAGATTAAATCAAATCTCTAAGCCCACCACACAAAAGAGTAAGAGCTCCTTCAATGTTGTACATAAAAGCAAGTTTCACGAGTGAACTAAGTCTTAAATAGAGAGATTGTAGTGGGTCCTTAAAGTGGATATCTGCTTGGAGTTATTGTGTCTTCTGCTGAGAACATCATCGCCATTATAAAAAAATCTGTTTTCATTAATCAACATGTGCTCACTTGTAATATTAACAATAGCCAGTAATCTATGGACAGAAACCCCAGAACTATGATCAAAATGATTCTTTGGAGAAAATCATGTATGACAGATGCACTTCATCAACTGATTTAGTTTCTTGCCTTTCTCTCCACTGCATATTTTGTGTTTTATAAATATTATTATTTAAAATAATTTTTTTAATTTTACATAACAAGCACAGTTCCCCCTCTCTCCCTTCCTCCTGCTCACCCCTCCACATTACCCTCACCTAACTCCCCATCGACTCCTCAGAAAGGGTAAGTCCTTTCACAGGGAGTCAACAAAGTCTGGCATATCAAATTGAGGTAGTCCCTCCACCTTTCATCAAGGCTGAGCAAAGTATCCCTTCATAGGGAATGGTCTCCAAAATGTCAGCTCATGCACTAGGAATACATCCTGGTCTGCCAATGGGTCCACAGACTGCCCAAGTCACAGAAAAATCAAGCACTAAATGTGCCTAGTTTGGTTCTATGCAGGTTCCCTAGCTATCAGTACAGAGTCAGTGAGCTCCTACTAGCTCAGATCAGCTGTCTCTGTGGATTTCCCCATCCTGATCTTGCCCCCTTTGCTTATATAGTCTTTCCTCTGTCTCTTCAACTGGACTCTGGGAGCTTGGCCCAGTGTTTAGCTGTAGATCTCTGCATCTGCTTCCATCAATTACTGGATGAAGGATTTATGATGACAATTAAGGTAGTCATCAACATGCTTACAGGGTAGGGTCAGTTCAGGTACGCTCCTCAGTAATTACTTAGGGTCTTAACTGGGATAATGCGTGTGGATTCTAGGGAATAACTAGTTTCTTGCAAGCCCCATAATGGCTCTCTCTATCAAGATATCTCTTTGTTTTTTGTTTTTTTTCGAGACAGGGTTTCTCTGTGGCTTTGGAGCCTGTCCTGGAACTAGCTCTTGTAGACCAGGCTGGTCTCGAACTCACAGAGATCCGCCTGCCTCTGCCTCCCGAGTGCTGGGATTAAAGGCATGCGCCACCATAAAAACAAACAAACAAAAAAAAAACAAACAAAAAAAACCAAACAAGATATCTCTTTGTTCTCACTTTCTGTCCCTCCCCCAACTCAACCATCCTGTTTCTCTTTAGCCTATCCCTTCCCTACCCCTCCCCATTGTCCCAATTTACTCTGGAGATCTTATCTAGTTCTCCTTCCCAGGGGAATTCATAGATGTCTCTCTTAGGGTTGTCCATGTTTCCTAGCTTCTCAGGGGTTATGGATTGTAGCCTGCTTATCCTTTTCTTTGCATCTAATTATCACTTATGAGTGAGTATATACTGTGTTTGTCTTTCTGGGTCTATGTTACCTCACTCAACATGGTTTGTTCTAGTTCCATCCATTTGCCTGCAAATTTCAAGATACCATTTTTTACTACTAAATAATACTTCATTGTGTAAATATACCATATTTTCTTTTTTTTAAAAGAATTTTTTATTGAGAAAAAGAAAAAAAAACGTTTCCGCCTCCTCCCCGCCTCCCATTTCCCTCCCCCTCCTCCCACCCTTCTCCCCCTCCCCCCACTCCTCTCCTCCTCCCTCTCCAGTCCAAAGAGCAGTCAGGGTTCCCTGCCCTGTGGAAAGTCCAAGGTCCTCCCCCCTCCGTCCATGTCTAGGAAGGTGAACATCCAAACTGGCTAGGCTCCCACAAAGCCAGAACTTGAAGTAGGATCAAAACCCAGGGCCATTGTCCTTGGCTTCTCATCAGCCCCCATTGTTCGCCATGTTCAGAGAGTCCTGTTTTATCCCATGCTTCTTCCGTCTCAGTCCAGCTGGCCTTGGTGAGCTCCCAATAGATCAGTCACACTGTCTCAGTGGTTGGGTGCACCCCTCGTGGTCCTGACTTCCTTGCTCATGTTCTCCCTCCTTCCGCTCCTCATTGGGAACTTGGGAGCTCTGTCCGGTGCTCCAGTGTGGGTCTCTGTGACTATCTCCATCCATCACTAGATGAAGGTTCTATGGTGATATGCAAGATATTCGTCAGCATTGCTATAGGATAGGGTCATTTCAGGTTCCCTATCCTCAGCTGCCCAAGGAACTAACTGGGGACCTCGCCTTGGGCTCCTGGGAGCCACTCTAGGTTCAAGTCTCTTGCCAACCCTAAGAATTGTGCTTCCGTGCTCCCCTATCCAACCTTCCTTTATCCCAATCCTCCAGTTTCCCCAAGTTTCCCTCATCCTCCCCTTCTCACTTTTCTCTCCCCATCCCCCGATACTCCCATCCCACCCCACCCCCAAGATCCCAAATTTTCTCCCCGGCAATTTTGTCTACTTCCCATAGCCAAGAGGCTAATTATATGTTTGTCCTTGGGTTCACCTTCTTATTTTGCTTCTTTAGGTTCACCAATTATATACTCCGTGACCATTATTTATGGCTAGAAACCAATTATGAGTGAGTACATCCCATGTTCATCTTTTTGGGTCTGGGTTACCTCACTCAGGGTAGTGTTTTCTATTTCCATCCATTTGCATGCAAAATTCGAGAAGTCATTGTTTTTTACCGCAGCGTAGTACTCTAATGTGTATATATTCCACACTTTCTTCATCCATTCTTCCATTGAAGGGCATCTAGGTTGTTTCCAGGTTCTGGCTACTACAAATAATACTGCTATGAGCATAGTTGAACAGATGCTTTTGTCATGTGATAGAGCATCGCTTGGGTATATTCCCAAGAGTGGTATTGCTGGGTCCAGGGGTAGGTTGATCCCGAATTTCCTGAGAAACCGAAACACTGATTTCCAAAGTGGTTGCACAAGATTGCATTCCCACCAGCAATGGATGAGGGTACCCCTTCCACCACAAACTCTCCAGCAAAGGATATCATTGGTGTTTTTGATTTTAGCCATTCTGACAGGTGTAAGATGATATCTCAAAGTTGTTTTGATTTGCATCTCCCTAATCGCTAAGGAGGTTGAGCATGACCTTAAGTGTCTTTTGGCCATTTGAACTTCTTCTGTTGAGAATTCTCTGTTCAGTTCAGTGCCCCATTTTTTAATTGGGTTAATTAGCATTTTGAAGTCTAGTTTCTTGAGTTCTCTATAAATTTTGGAGATCAGACCTTTGTCTGTTGCAGGGTTGGTGAAGTTCTTCTCCCAGTCAGTAGGTTGCCTTTTTGTCTTAGTGACAGTGTCCTTTGCTTTACAGAAGCTTCTCAGTTTTAGTAGGTCCCATTTATTCAATGCTGCCCTTAATGTCTGTGCTGCTGGGGTTATACATAGAAAGTGATCTCCTGTGCCCATTTGTTGTAGGGTGCTTCCCACTTTCTCTTCTATCAGGTTCAGTGTGTTCGGACTGATATTGAGGTCTTTGATCCATTTGGACTTGAGTTTTGTGCAAGGTGATAGATATGGGTCTATTTTCATTCTTCTACAGGTTGATATCCAGTTGTGCCAGCACCATTTGTTGAAGATGCTTTCTTTCCTCCATTGTATACTTTTAGCTCTTTTATCGAAAATGAGGTGATCATAGGTTTGTGGGTTAAAATTTGGGTCTTCTATGCGATTCCATTGATCGACTTCTCTGTTTTTATGCCAGTACCACACTGTTTTCATTACTGTAGCTCTTTAATAGAGTTTGAAGTCGGGGATGGTAATGCCTCCAGAAGATCCTTTATTGTATAGGATTGTTTTGGCTATCCTGGGTTTTTTGTTTTTCCATATAAAGTTGATTATTGTTCTTTCAAGATCTGTGAAGAATTTTGCTGGGATCTTGATGGGGATTGCATTGAATCTATAAATTGCCTTTGGTAGAATTGCCATTTTTACTATGTTGATCCTCCCAATGCAAGAGCAAGGGACGTCCTTCCTTTTTCTGGTGTTCTCTTCAATTTCTTTCTTCAATGCCTTAAAGTTCTTGTCATATAGGTCTTTCACTTCCTTGGTTAGAGTTACCCCAAGATATTTTATGCTGTTTGTGGCTATCATGAAAGGTGAAGCTTCTCTGATTTCCCTCTCTGCTTCCATATCCTTCGTATATAAGAGGGCGACTGATTTTTTGGAGTTGATCTTGTATCCTGCCACATTACTAAAGGTGTTTATCAGCTGTAGAAGTTCTTTGGTGGAGTTTTGGGGGTCGCTTATGTACACTATCATATCATCTGCAAATAACGAAAGTTTAACTTCTTCTTTTCCAATTTGAATCCCCTTGATCCCCTTATGTTGTCTTATTGCTATTGCTAGAACTTCAAGCACTATATTGAAGAGATATGGCGAGAGTGGACAGCCTTGTCGTGTTCCTGAGTTTAGTGGGATGGCTTTGAGTTTCTCTCCGTTTAATTTGATGTTAGCTGTCGGCTTGCTGTATATAGCTTTTATTATATTTAGGTATGACCCTTGTATCCCTAATCTCTCCAAGACTTTTATCATAAAGGGATGTTGAATTTTGTCAAATGCTTTTTCAGCATCTAATGAAATGATCATATGGTTTTTTTCTTTCAGTTTATTTATATGATGAATTACATTGATAGATTTTCGTATGTTGAACCAGCCCTGCATCTCTGGGATAAAGCCTACTTGATCATAATGGATAATTTTTCTAATGTGTTCTTGGATTCGGTTTGCCAGTATTTTGTTGAGGATTTTTGCGTCAATGTTCATGAGTGAGATTGGCCTGTAATTCTCTTTCCTGGTAGAGTCTTTGTGTGGTTTTGGTATCAGAGTAACTGTAGCTTCATAAAAGGAATTTGGTAATGACTCTTCTGTTTCTATATTGTGAAATACATTAAGGAGTATAGGTATTAGGTCTTCCTGGAAGTTCTGGTAGAATTCCGCATTGAAGCCATCTGGTCCTGGGCTCTTTTTGGTAGGGAGGTTTTTAATAACAGATTCTAATTCTTCGCGACTAACAGGTCTATTTAGATTGTTCACCTGGTCCTGGTTTAACTTTGGTATATGGTATTTATCTAAAAAAGTGTCCATTTCTTTTACATTTTCCAGTTTTGTGGCATACAGGCTTTTGTAGTAAGATCTAATGATTCTCTGAATTTCCTCTGTGTCTGTGGTTATGTCCCCCTTTTCATTTCTGATCTTATTAATTTGCATATTCTCTCTCTGCCGTTTAATTAGTTTGGATAGGGGTTTATCAATCTTGTTGATTTTCTCCAGGAACCAGCTTTTTGTTTAATTGATTCTTTGGAGTGTTTTCTGCATTTCTATTTTGTTGATTTCGGCCCTCAGTTTGATTATTTCCAGTCTTCTACTCCTCCTAGGTGAGTCTGCTTCTTTTTTTTCTAGAGCTTTCAGGTGGGCTGTTAAGTCTCCAATGTGTGCTTTCTCTGTTTTCTTTAAGTGGGCACTTAGTGCTATGAACTTTCCTCTCAGGACTGCTTTCATAGTGTCCCATAAGTTTGAGTATGTTGTTTCTTTATTTTCATTGAATTCAAGGAAGACTTTAATTTCTCTCTTTATTTCTTCCTTGATCCAGGTGTGGTTCAGTAGTTGACTGTTCAGTTTCCATGAGTTTGTAGGCTTTCTGAGGGTAGCATTGTTGTTGAATTCTAACTTTAATCCATGGTGATCTGATAAGACACATGTGGTTACTAATATTTTTTTGTAACTGTGGAAGTTTGCTTTGTTACCGAGTATGTGGTCAATTTTCGAGAAGGTTCCATGAGCTGCAGAGAAGAAGGTATATTCTTTCCTATTTGGGTGGAATATTCTATAGATGTCTGTTAAGTCCAATTGATTCATTACCTCCTTTAATTCTCTAATTTCTCTGTTAGGTTTCTGTCTGATTGACCTGTCCATTGGTGAGAGAGGAGTGTTGAAGTCTCCTACTATTAGTGTGTGCGGTTTGATGGCTGCTTTGAGTTTTAGTAATGTTTCTTTTACTTACGTGGGTGCTTTTAAATTAGGGGCATAGATATTTAGGATTGAGACTTCATCCTGTTGAATTGTTCCTGTTATGGGTATAAAATGTCCCTCTCCATCTCTTCTGATTGATTTAAGTTTGAAGTCAACTTTGTTAGAAATTAGTATGGCCACACCTGCTTGTTTCTTAGGTCCATTTGCTTGATGAGCCTTTTCCCAGCCCTTTACTCTGAGTAGGTGCCTGTCTTTGTGTTTGATATGTGTTTCTTGTAAACAGCAGAATGTTGGATCTTGTTTTCGTATCCAATCTCTTAGCCTGTGCCTTTTTATAGGTGAGTTGAGCCCATTGACATTAAGTGATATTAATGACCAGTGGTTGTTAACTTCGGTCACTTTTTTAGTAGTAGAGTTTGTGTGTTTCCCTTCTTTGAGTTGCGCTGTTGAAGGGTCTCTAGATGCCTGAGTTATTGTGGTCATTGTTGGACTCCTTGGTTAGTGATTTTCCTTCTTTTACTTTCTGTAAAGCTGGATTTGTGGTTACGTATTGTTTAAATTTGTTTTTATCCTGGAAAATTTTGTTTTCCCCATTTATAGTGAACGAAAGCTTGGCTGGGTATAGTAGTATGGGCTTGCATCCATGGTCTCTTAGTTTTTGTAGTACATCTGTCCAGGACCTTCTGGCTTTCATGGTTTCCATAGAGAAGTCCGGTGTAAGTCTGATAGGTTTGCCTTTATATGTAACTTGGCCTTTTTCCTTTGCGGCTCTTAATATTCTTTCTTTATTCTGAATGCTTTGTGTTTTGATTATTATATGGCGAGGGGATTTTTTTTTTGATCCAGCCTATTCTGTGTTCTGTATGCTTCTTGAACCTTCATAGGTACATCCTTCTTTAGGTTGGGAAAGTTTTCTTCTATAATTTTATTAAATATATTTTCTGGACCGTTGAGTTGCACTTCTTCTCCTTCTTCTACTCCAATTATTCTTAGGTTTGGTCTTTTTATTGTGTCCCATATTTCCTGAATATTTTGTGATGAGAACTTTTTGGACTTGCTGTTTTCTTTGATCAGTGCGTTTATTTTCTCTATGTTATCTTCAGCATCTGAGATTCTTTCTTCTATCTCTTGTATTCTGCTGGTTATGCTTGTTTCTGTAGTCTCTATTCGTTTACCTAAATTTTCCATGTCCAGCCGGCCCTCTGATTGTGTTTTCTTCTTTGCCTCCATTTCAGTTTTCAAGTCTTGAACTGTTTCCATTATCTGTTTGATTGTTTTTCCTTGGTTTCCTAGGGTATCATTCACTGATTTATTCAATTCTTCAAACTTTCTGTTATACTTCTCATCCATTTCTACCAGGGCATTTTTTACATGCTGTTTAAGGGCGTCAATCACTTTCATAAAGTCAAATTTTTCTGCTTCTTCTTGGTTAAAGTGTTCCTGTGCTCCTGTTGTGAGGTCGCTGGGTTCTGGTGGTTTCATGTTGTTCTTCAGATTGCTGCGTGAATTCTTGCATTGGCGTCTGCCCATCTCTTCCTCCAAATGCTCCCCTATGGATCTTCTTTTACAGGATCAGGTTTCCTTGCCCACTGCTGTACCTTCCCAGTGATGTCGCTCCCCAGTGATGGCTCTCCTAGTGCCCCAATGATGTCTCTCCTGGTGCCCGGATTGGGTCTCCGTGCTGCTTGGGTAGCTTGTAAACAAAGGGCCTGCCTTGCTTGCAGCAGGCAGGCTATTGAGATGAAGGCAGTGTAGGAGCTTAAAACTGTTCTTGAGCACTGGTCCTCGCTTACAGCAGGGCAGGGTTGGGGGGAGGGTGCTGAGGGGCTGGGTCGTGAGTAAGAAAGAAGGCCCTGCAGAAGGAGCTAGGGGGAGGGGGGGCTGTGCTCTCCCCTGGGGCAGACTGCCCCTGGATAGCACACACTCACCAGTCCAGATGTAATTCAGCACCTATGGCCCAATGCTCCGGGGACAAAAGGAAGAAAGTGGCAGGCGGGGCGGAGTCCAGGAGAGCACAGGAGAGCCAGGAGCAAAAGCTGGAAGTGCCTGGCTCCCTTACTGGGGACCTTGAGTCCTGCCCGGCAGGCAGGCACTCACCGCTCTCTACCATATTTTCTTTAACCATTCTTCAGTTGAGGGTCAGTTAGGTTGTTTCCAGGTTCTGGGTATTATGAATAATGCTGCTATGAACATAGTTGAACAAATGCCCTTGTGGTGTGAATGTGCATCCTTTGGGTACATGCCTAAGAGTCCTAAGGTAGATTGAATCCCAATTTTCAGAGAAACTGTCACACTGGTTTCCAAAGTGGCTGTACAAATTTACAATCCCACCAGCAGTACAGGAGTGTTTCACTTGCTCTACATCCTCTCTAACATAAGTGTGTTTTTGATGTTAGCCATTTCTGACAGGTTTAAGTGGCATCGCAGAGTTGATTTGTTTTGCATTTCCCTGATGGCTAAGGATGTTGAGTAATTCCTTAACTGTATTTTGGCAATTTGTGCCTTTTCTGTTAAGAAGTATCTGTTGAGAGCTGTACCTCATTTTTATTTATTTATTTATTTTTATTAAAGATTTCTGTCTCTTCCCCACCTCCGCCTCCCCTTTCCCACCCCCACCCTCAATCAAGTCCCCCTCCCTCGTCAGCCCAAAGAGCAATCAGGGTTCCCTGCCCTGTGGGAAGTCCAAGGACCACCCACCTCTATCCAGGTCTAGTAAGGTGAGCATCCAAACTACCTAGGCAAACTACCTAGGCTCCCACAAAGCCAATACGTGCAGTAGGATCAAAAACCCATTGTCATTGTTCTTGAGTTCTCAGTAGTCCTCATTGTCTGCTATGTTCAGCGAGACCGGTTTTAACCCAGGCTTTTTCAGACCCAGGCCAGCTGGCCTTGGTGAGTTCCCGATAGAACATCCCCATTGTCTCAGTGTGTGGGTGCACCCCTCGTGTACCTCATTTTTTTAATTGGATTATTTGGTATTCTGATGCCTAGTTTCTTGAATTCTTTATATATTTTAAATATCAGCTCTCTGTTAGATATGGTGTTGGTAAAGATCTTTTCCATTTCTGTAGACTGATGTTCAGTCTTGTTGACCTTTTCCTTTGTTATAGAAGCTTCTCTGTTTCAGGAGGTCCATTTACTAACTGTTGCTCTCCGTGTCTGTGTTACTGGTGTTATATTTAGGGAGTGGACTCGGATGCCAATGCATTTAAGGCTGCTTCCCTCTTTCTTTTCTTTCAAGTTTGCCAGTATTTTATTGAATATTTTTGTATCAATGTTCTTGAGAAAGATTAGTCTGTAATTTTTTTTCTTTGTTTCATCTTCATGTGATTTGGCAATCAGCATGACCGTAGCCTCATATAAAGAGTCTGACAATTTTCTGTCCGTTTCTATTGTGTGGAAAAATTTGAGGAGTAGTAGCTCTTCTTTGATATTTTCTAGAATTCTGTGTTGAAGCCATCTGGCCCTGGAAATTTTTTCTTTTTCCTTTTTTTTCTTTTATTTTTTTTTTATTATTTTTTGTGGGGTGGGGGACTTTTGATGACTGTTTCTATTTCTTTAGGAGTTATAGGCTTATTTAAGTTAAATGGTCTTGGTTTAATTTTAGTAAGTCGTACCTATCCAGAAAATTGTCCATTTCTTTTATGTTTTCCAATTTTATGGAATACAAGTTTTTCAAGCATGTCCTAATGATTCTCTGGATTTCCTCGGTGTCTGTTGTTGTGGCCCCCCTTTTCTTTTCTGATTTTGTTAATACGGATACCCTCTCTCTGGTTTGTTTTGATAAGGGTTTATCTATCTTAATTGATTTTTTAAAATAACTAAATCTTTGTTTCATTAATTCTGTATATTGTTTTCTTTGTTTCTATTTTATTGATTGCATATGAGTTTAATTATTTCCTGACATCTACTCCTCTTAGGTGAGTTCACTTCTTTATTCTCTAGAACTTTCATGTGCGTATTTAAGTTGTTAGTATGAGATTTCTCTGGGAACTTTATGTAGGCACTTATTGCTTTGAACTTTCCTCTTAAAACTCTTTTTATAATGTCCCATAAGTTTGAATATGTTGTGCCTTCATTTGCATTGAATTCTAGGAAATCTTTAATTTTGTAATTTCTTTCTTTACCCAGCAGTGATTCAAATGAGTGTTTTTCCATGAGACTGTAAGGTTTCTGTATTTTTGTGTTGTTGTTGAGTTCTAACTTTAAGCCATAAGATACAGGGATTTATTCCATTTTTTTTAGTGTGTGTCTTTGAAGATTTGCTTTATGACCAAGTATGTGATCAATTTTAGAGACATTTCCATGAGCTGCTGAAAAGGTATATTCTTTTGTGTTTGGGTGGAATGTTTTATAGATGTCTATTAAACCCATTTGAGTCATAATATCTGTTCCCTATTTCTCTGTTAAGGTTTTGTTTGGCAGACCTGCCCATTGGTGAGAGTAAGGTATTGAAGTCTCCCACTAATAGTGTGTGGGATTTTATGTGTGCTTTAAGCTTTTGTAATATTTCTGTTACAAATGTGGGTGTCCTTGTATTGGGGGCATAAATGTTCAGAATTGAGACTTCATCTTGAAGGATTTGTCCTATGATGAACATGAAATGTCCTTTTCCATCTCTTTTTATTATATAGTTTAAAGTATATTTTGTTAGATATTAAGATAGCCATACCAGCTTGTCTCTTAGGTCCATTTAATTGGCAAATATCCTCTCAATACTTTACTATGTGCTAATGTTTTTCTTTGAAGTTTAGGTATATTTCTTGTATGCAGCAGAAGGATGAGTTCTGTTTACGTATTTCATTCTGATAGCCTATGTCTTTTCATAGACAAGTTAAGTCCATTGATATTAAGGGATATTAAAGACCAGTGATTGTTAATTCCTATAATTTTCTGGTTTCGTTGTTGTTGGTGGTGGTGGTAGTGTGTTTGTGTTTCCCTTCTTTGGGATTTGTTGGTATGAAATTATCTATTGTATGTGATATCGTGGGTATAGCTACCTTCCTGGGTTAAAACTTTTCTTCTAGTACTTTCTGTAAGACTATATTTGTGTTTAGGTATTGTTTAAATCTGATTTTATCATGAATATCTTGTTTTCTCCATATGATGCTTTGCTGAGTATAGTAGTCTGTGTCTGCAACACATCTGTCCAGGACTTTTGGCCTTCAGAGTCTCCATTGAGAAACTGAGTGTAATTCTGATGTTTGTTTTTTATATGTTTCTCGGCCCTTTTCCTTTGCAGCTCTTAGTATTCTTTCCTTATTCTGTAGATTTAGTGTTTTGATGATTATGATGATTATATGGTGAAGGGACTTCTTTTTAATTTTTGGTCTAGTCTATTTGGTGTTCTGTAAGCTTCTTGTACCTTCATAGACATTGGTAAAGTTTTCCTCTATGATATTGTTAAATATATATTCTCTGTGTCTTTGAGCTGTAGTTCTTCTCCCTTTTTTATCCTCATTATTCTTAGGTTTGGTCTTTTTATGATGCTATGGATTTCCTCAATGTTCTGCGTTAAGAATTTGTTGGATTTGACATTTTCTTTGACAGATGAATCTATTTCCTTTATTGTATCTTCAATACCTAAAATCCTGTTTTTCATTTCTTGTATTCTCTTGGTTATACTTTCAGCTGTGGTTCCTGTTCATTTACCCAGATTTTCCATTTCCAGAAATCCTTCAGTTTCTGTTTTCTTTATAGCCTCTATTTCAATTTTCAAGTCTTGAACTGTTTCCTTCACCTGTTTGTTTATTTTTGTTTCTTGCCTTTTCTGACTTTCTTTAAGGGATTTATATCTCCCAATTTTTATTTCTCTTTTCCTAAGAGTCTTTTTTATTTCCTCTTTAAGGCCTCTATCATCTTCATAAAGTTATTTTTGAGGTTGCTTTCTTCTGTTTCATGTGTGTTGGGAAGTTCAGGTCTTGTTACTTCAGAACCAGTAGGTTCTGGTTGTGCCATATTGCTCTTTATGTTTTTGAATGTATTCTTAACTGCCTTCTTCCCATCTGGGTTTGGGTAATTATAGGTACAGGTATTGATTCTTCTTCCAATTTTTACAGGTGAAGCCTGTGCCTCCAGGTGACCTCTGATGCCACTGAGACAGGTGGTGGAGTGACCTGACCAAGGTATTCTTGCATGCTGAATGGCAGTTGGGGCTCTTCCTCCAATCAGTGCAGGTTGGGACTGTGCCTCTAGTGGTCTCTGATGTGGTTGGGGATGGTGACTGGGCAATCTCTTCCTCCATTTAGTGCAGGTGAGAGCTGCATCTCTGGGGTCCTCTGTTGCAGCCGGGGCTGTTGGTGAGCAGCCTTGACAAAGGAGACTTGCCTTTTGATAGGCTGCTGTTACTGGGATGGGTTGGCGAGGGGCATAGCAAGTGCCTCCAACTCAGATCCAAGTAAATGCAGCTCGCCAGCCTGAGAGCCACCACTCCACTTTCCCTCCAGTCACGGAATGTGGGGACTGTGCCTCCTGGGGCCCCTGACATAGCTGGGGATGGCAGTAAAGTGGCCTGACCATAAGAGACTTGCCTGCTGGGTGGAGGAGTGAGCACAGTAACTCTTATAAAAGAAAATATTTAATTGGGGCTGGATTATAGTTTCAGAGGTTTAAAGCATTATCGTCATGGCAGATGGCATGCAGGCTGGCATTGTGCTGGAGAAAGAGCTGAGGCTCTACATTTTGATCTGCATGAAACAAGGAAAAACTGTGTTGGATTTCTGAGATCTCAAAACCTACTTTCTCAGGAAAGGGAACACCTTTCCTAACAAGGCCATGCCTCCAAATAGTGTACTTTCTATGGGCCGAGAATTCAAACACATGAGTTTATGGGGGCCATACCTATTCAAACCATCACAGTTACTTAATAAATGTTTTATATAGCACTTTAAGTTCTTTCCATGAAAAATTCCCACAGAGTGAAGTAAATACTCATTCCTGACTTGGGATTCTACGACTCTGCCTTAGGCCACATTCTCCATTCTTGTCTGCCCTTTACTTCATAACTGCTATGATTTTATAGTTTATATTCTCCAAGATTCCTACACTGAAATCAAACCCTAATGTGTTGTTGTTGGGGAAAGCAGGCTTGGGAACAACCTTTGAAAGCTCTAATGCATGTACTCAGTGACATTGTAAATGTGGACCCAGACTTTTCTTCACACTGAGACTGTAAAGACACAGAAAAAAGCAGCAATTTGTGAGTTAACAAACTAATCAGAGCACACTGGCTCTTCAGGTGCTGTGACCTAGGGCTTCCCAGTCTCTGGAATTTAGAGAAACATTTCTATTTTCTATAAGTCAACCAATTTATGTTTTATTAAAAAAGCCCAAAGTGTCTTAAACAAGAATGTTTGCAACAGTCTCCAGAGTTTACCATTATTATAGCATTCCTACTACCAAATACTATAGCTGAATTTAGGAGTAAAAATTTTGAATCTATCTTAAATTTCTTTTAATATTATGAATATTTAAAATCCTATGTATCTAATTTTATCCTTTAACAATTAAAAAACATTGAAGAGTAATCTTGATTTGCAAACTCCATAGAGAACAAAAACATTTGTTCTATTCATTGTAATATCTTGTGCCTTACACACAGAAAGTAATAAATACTTGTTGAGTGGATGACATGCAGCGACTTTTTATGTCTGTATTTCTTTGGTAGGTCACATAAATTCTTTATTCATTACCCCAGATACTACATTTAAACTAGTTAAGGCCACACAATCTGTTGCCTATCAATCTATTTTGTCATGGTCATTCTCTCGGCCACTGTCTTATGTCAATGCCAAAGGAAAAGGAAAAGACTCTCTACCAATATTCATTTGTCTGTTGTTTATAATGGATTTTTGATTTATCACTTTGTGTTTCTGCGATATGATTCTTATGTACTCTGCTCAGATAGATGGTTGATTTTCCATCTTATATTGCAATTCTCTTGCCTCATGTTTGACCCATTTTTTCCCACATTGGTATGTGAAGAGAGCACGGTCACTTGTAACCACTGTACTTGTGTCTAACTTAAAAATTCCACCTGAAATATAACTATGAATGGAATATAGGTCTGCATATCATTTAACTTTTATCCTTAATAATTCTTCCATTATCTTCTCTTTTTCTTGCTTCTTAATTTTTCTTAAATCTGAGACTAGTGAGACAGCTCAGTTGTTACAGGAGGAGTGGGCTGCTTGTTGTCCCGGCTAGGTTACACCCAAAATAATCTGAAGTAATCACACAGAAATTGTATTAATTAAATCACTGCCTGGCCATTAACTCTAACTTCTTATTGGCTAATTCTCACATATTGATTTAACCCATTTCTGTTAATCTGTATATTACCACGTGGCAGTGGTCTACTGAGAAAGATTCGGCATGTCTGTCTCTGGCAGCTTTATGGCTGCTCTTCTTCTGCCCTTCTTTCCAGAACTCAGTGGGTAACACTGCTTTACCAGGCTAACCAAGCTAACAACCTGAACTTAATCCCCGAGATCAACATGGAGGAGAGAGCCACTTTCCCAGATATTGATACCTTCCCTCCATGTGAATGTTGTGGAATGCATGCATGTTGCTTGATACTAAATAAAAATCAATAAAAAGCAAGCTGGCTTCATCTATTGTAAAATTCTGTTCCTCAATAACTTCTTCCACAGTCTTCCACAGGGCTAGAATGGCATTACACTATAGATTGATGTGACACCCCAAACCAGTTGTTTTTATCTGTACCACATTCTTCTTGTTAACCATTTAAACTATGAGAGTTGGAAACAGTCAAGCATTGGGGTGATGCATGTGTATAAACCTACCAAGAGAACAGAGGCAGGAGGATTATCATTAGCTTCTAGAACATAAATAAGATTTACTCATTAAAATTAATAGCTGTGAGATGGAAAGCCAGTATTCTTTCATGGGATGACACTGGATATATCAATGGCCATGGCAGGAATGATGAATGTTCAGGAGCAGTTGGCCAACATAAATTGTTCTCCATGTTTTAGTGGCTTTTTTGTTCTTGTTTTTGTTTTGCAGGAAAGAAGATAAAGTTTGGTAGATAGAGAGGGTACAGGGTTCTAGGAGGAGTTGGGAGCTGGAGAAATAATGCTGAGCAAGGTACCCATCCATTCGGAATAGACTCCAAAAACCAGCCCATGCACTAGGGATTAATTCTGATCCAACTGCTAGTAGTCCCACAAACTCCCCAACCCATACAACTGTTATCCATATTCAGAGGGTCTAGTTTAGTCCTATGCAGTTTCATCCACTGTCAGTCTGGAGTCAGTGAGCTCAGATCAGTTGTTTCTGCGGGTTTACCCATTGTGGTCTTGACCCCTTTGCTCATAATATTGCTTCTCCCTTTCTTTGACTGGACTCTGGAAGCTAGGCCCAGTACTTAACTGTGGATCTCTCCACCAGCTTCCATCAGTTATTGGATGGAAGCTCTATGATGACAATTAAGCTAGTCATCAATGTGCTTACAGGAGAAGGCCTGTTCAGTGCCCCTCTCCATTGTTTTTTAGGGTCTTAGCTGGGGTCATCATTGTGGATTCCTGGGAATTTCCCTACTTCCAGTTTTTTTCGCTAGCCCCTAATGGCTCCTTCTATCAAGATATCTCTTTTCTTGTTTTCCCTCTCTGTCCTTTCCCCAGATCATCCATCCAGTTTCCTTTTGTTCTTCTCTCCCTCCTTTTCTCTCATCTCCTTTCACCCTCATCCCTCTCAATTTTCTCAGGAGAACTAGTGAAATCCATGTATATTACTCTTAAGGTACTCATTGTTACCTATCTTCTCTGGGGTTATGGACTGTAGGCTGGTTATCCACTGCTTTATGTCTAATATCCACTTACGAGTGAGTACATATCATGCTTGTCTTTTTGGGTTACCTCACTCAGAATGGCTTTTTCTAGTTCCATCCTTTTGCCTGCAAATTTCAAGATATCATTGTTTTCTACCTTTGAGTGGTACATAATCCATTGTGTAAATGTACCACATTTTCTTTTTCCATTATTCAGTTGAGGGCCATCTAGGTTCTTTCCAGGTTCTGCCTATTAAGAATAATGCTTCTATGAACATAGTTGAACAAATGTTCATGTGGTATAAATGTGCATCCTTTAGGTATATGCCCAAGTGTGGTGTTTTTGGGTCTTAGGTAGAATACTTCCTAGTTTTATGAGATACTACCATGCTGATTTCCAAAGTGACTTTACAAGTTTGCAATCACACAAGCAATGCAGGAGTGTTCCCCCTTCCTCCACATCCATCCCAGCATAAGCTGTCCTGAGTGTTTTTGATCTTAGTCATTCCAACATTTGTAAGATGGTATCTCTGAGTTGTTTTGATTTGCATTTCCCTGATGGCTAAAGATGTTGAGCAAAGTGTCTTTTGGCCATTTGTGTTTCCTCTGTTAAGAATTCTCTGTTGAGATCTGTACCCTCCCTTTTTTAATTGAGTCATTTGGTAATTTGATGTCTAGTTTCTTGAGTTCTTCATATATTTTGAAGATGAATCCTCTATCAGATGTGGGGTTGGTGAAGAACTTTTCCCATTCTGTTTTGTGTTATTTTTACTATATCATTTGCCTTACAGAAGCTTCTCAATTTCAGGAAGTCCCATTTATTAATTGATATTCTCAGTATATCTGTGCTATTGCTGTTATATTTAAGAAGTAGTCTTCTGTGCCAATGCATTTAAGGCTACTTGCCACTTTTCTGAGTCTTAGTGTGGATACTGAGGCCTTTGATCCATTTTGACTTGCATTTGTGCATGGAGATAGATATGGCTCTATTTACATTCTTCTACATGTCATCATTCAGTTATTCTAGCACCATTTGTTGAAGATTCTTTTTTCCCATTGTATAATTTTAGTTTCATTGTTAAAAATCAGGCATTTGTAGGTATGCAGATTAATATCAAAGCCTTCAATTTGATTCCCTTGGTCCACCTGTCTGTTTTATGCCAATACCAAGCTGTTTTCATTACTATAGCTCTATAGTAGAGCTTAAAGTTAGAGGTGATGATGCTTCTGGAAGTTTATTTATTGTTAAGGATTGTTTTAGGCTATCCTGGGCTTTTTGCTTTTCCATATGATGTTGAATATTGTTCTTTTGAGGTCTCTGAAGAATTATGTTGAAATTTTGATGGACGTTACATTGAATCTGTAGATAGCTTCTCATAAAATTGCTAATATTCCTGTTAATCCTTCCTATCCAAAAGCATGAGAGATCTTTTCATTTTCTGATATCTTCTTCAATTTATTCAAAGTGTTAAAGTTCTTGTCATACAGGTCTTTCACTTGTTCCGTTAGAGTTACCCCAAGATAGTTTATGTTGTATGTGGCTATTATGAAAGGTGATGTTTCTCTGATTTCTTTCTCAGCCCATTTATCATTTGTATATAGGAGGGTCACTGATTTTTTTTTGGTTAATCTTGTATCCTGCCACATTACTGATGAGGTTTATCAGCTGTGGGGGTTCCCTGGTAAAATTTTTGGGATCACTTATGTTGTTTGTATCACATCATCTGCAAATAACAAAGTTTAACTTCTTCCTTTTCAATTTGCATCCCCTTGATCTTCTTTTGTTGTCTTATTGCTCTAGTTAGAACTTAAAGTGTCTTATTGAATAGGTATGGAGAGAGTTTTGCTTATTTATTATTTTACTGAAATTGCTTTGAATCTCTGATTTAGTGTGGTTTTGGCTGTTGGCTTGCTATATATAGTGTTTATTATATTTAGATATATTCCTTATAACCTTAAACTCCCCAAGACCTTTATCATGACGGTGTGTTTGGATTTTGCTCAGAGCTTTTTCGGCATCTAATGAAATGATTATGTATTTTTTCTACAGTTTACATTTATAGTGGATTACATTGACAGATTTTCGTATGTTGAACCATCCATGCATCTCTGAAATGAAGCCTACTTGATCACAGTAGATGATTTTTCCAATGTGTTCTTGGAATAAAATTGGAAATATTTTATTGAATACTTTTGCATAAATGTTCATGAGGGAGACTGGTCTGTAATTCTCTTTCTTAGTTGCATCTTTGTGTGGTTTGGGTAGCAGGGTAGCAATATCATCATATAAAGAGTTTGACAATGTTCCTTCTGTTTCTATTGTATGGAACAATTTGAGGAGCATTGGCAGTACCTCTTCTTTGAAATTCTGGTAGAATTCTGCACTGAAACCATTTGACCCTGGTTTTAGTTTGAAGACTTCTGATGACTGCTTCTATTTACTTAGGGGTTATAGGTCTATTTAAATTGTTTATCTGGTATTGATTTAATTTGGTATATGGTACTTATCCAGAAAATTTTCCATTTCCTTTATATTTTCAAATTTTGTGAAATACAAGCTTTTGCGGCATGACCTGATGATTCTCTGGATTTCCTCCATGTCTGTTGTTATGTTATTCTTTTCATTTCTAATTCTGTTCATTTGAATGCTGTCTTTCTACTTTTTGGTTAGTTTGGATAAAGGTTTGTCTATCTTATTGGTTTTCTTGAATAACAAACTCTTTGTCTCACTGATTCTTTGCATTGTTTCCTTTGTTTCTATTTTATTGATTTCGGTCCTCAATCTGATTATGTCCTGGTGTCTACTCCTCCTGGGTGAATATGTTTCTTTATGTCCTAGAGCTTTCAAGTATGCTGTTAAGTTGCTAGTGTGAGATTTATCAACTTTCTTTTTTTCTTTTTATTTATTTATTTGTTTGTTTGTTTATTAAAAAT
Source organism: Neodon shergylaensis (assembly GCA_025134845.1). NCBI lineage: Eukaryota > Metazoa > Chordata > Mammalia > Rodentia > Cricetidae > Neodon > Neodon shergylaensis. Next base: position 2,010,664 of record JABTXL010005547.1, read on the forward strand.
TTCTGACTCCTCCCCGCCACTGCCACCCATTTCTCTCCCCCTCCCTCATCAGCCCGAAGAGCAGTCAGGGTTCCCTGCCCTGTGGGAAGTCCAAGGACCACCCACCTCCTTCCAGGTCTAGTAAGGTAAGCATCCAAGCAGCCTAGGCTCCCACAAAGCCAGTACTTGCAGTAGGATCAAAACCCAGTGCCATTGTTCTTGACTTCTCAGCAGTCCTCCCGGACTGGGTCTGAAAAAGCATGGGATAAAACCGGACTCAACTTTCTTTATGTAGGCACTGAGTGCTATGAACTTTCCTCTTAGCACTGCTTACATAGTGTTCCATAAGTTTGGGCATTTTACGCATTTATTTTCATTGAATTCAAGGAAGTCTTTAGTTTCTTTCTTTGTTACTTCCTTGACCTGGTAGTGATTCAGTTGAACATTGTTCAATTTCCATGAGTTTTTGGTCAATCTGCAATTAGTGTTATTGAATTGTAACTTTAGGCCATGGTGATCCGACGAGATATGGGGGTTATTCCAATTTTTTTTTTTATCTGTTGAGTATGTTACTCTGTTACTGAGTATGTGGGCTATTTTAGAGAAGGTTTCATGAGGTGCTGAGAAGGTATATTCTTTTGTGTTTGAGTGGAATGTGTTTTATAGATATCTGTTAAGCCCATTTGAGTCATAACATCTGTTAGTTCCTTTATTTCTGTTTTAAGTTTCTGTCTGGCAGTCCAGTCCAGTGATGGGAGTGGGGTGTTGACGTCTCTCACTATATATGTTTGGGGTTTGATGTAGGATTTAATCTTTAATAATGTTTCTGTTACAAATGTGGGTGCTTTTGTATTTGATGCATAGATGCTCAGACTTGAGACTTCATCTTGATGGATTTTTCCTGTGATGAACATAGAATGTTCTTCTCCCTCTCTTTTGATTAATTTTTGCTTTAAGTCTATTTTGTTAGATATCAAGATACTATATCATATGTTTCTTAAGTCTATTTGATTGGAAAAATCTTTTCTCAGTCCTTTGCTTTGAGGTAATGTTTTACTTTGAAGTTGAGGTGTATTTTTTTGTATGCAACAAGAGGATGAATCCTATTTCCAAATCAATCCTTTAAGCCTGTGTCTTTTATAGCCAAACTAAGACAATTGATATCAAGAGATATTAATGACCAGTGATTATTATTTCCGATAACTTTTTCTTTTGCTGTTGGTGGTGGTATTTTGTGTGTGTGTGTGTGTGTGTGTGTGTGTGTGTGTTTTCCTTGAGATTTGCTGGTATGGGATTATTTATTACCTGTATTTATGTGGGTGTATCTAACTTCCTTGGGTTGGACTTTTTCTTCTAGTAATTTCTATAGGGTTGGATTTGTTGTTAGGCATTGTTTAAATCTGTTTTTGTCATGGAATATCTTGTTTTCTCCATCTGTGATGATTGAAAGCTTTGCTGGGTATAGTAGTCTGGGCTGATATATGTGGTCTCTTAGTATATGCCATACATCTGTCCAGGACCTTCTGGTTTTCTATGTTCCTTTGCAGCTTGTAATAGTCTTTCTCAATTCTGTAGGTGGTTTAATTATTATATGGGAAAGAAACTTTTATTCTTGGTCCAGTCTATTTTGTGTTATCTAAGCTTTTGTATTTGCATAAATATGTCCTTCTTCTTTAGGTTGGAATGTTTTCTTCTATTATTTGGTTAAATACATTTTTTTCTGTGTTTGAGCTGGACTTCTCCTTCTTATATCCCTATTTTTCCTAGGTTTGGTCTTTTCATGGTGTCCCAGATTTCCTGGATATTTTGTATTAGGCATTTGTTGGATATAACATTCTCTTTGACTGATGAATTTATTTCCTCTATTGTATCTTAAACACCCAAGATTCTCTCTTCCATCTCTTGTATTCTGTTGGTTATGCTTGCATCTGTAGTTTCTGATCATTTACCCAGATTTTCTGTTTACCAAATTCCCTGTTTGTGTTTTCTTAATTGCCTCTATTTCAAATTTCAAGGCTTGAACTGTTTCCTTCACCCGTTTGTTTGCTTTTTCTCCTGACTTTCTTTAAGGGATTTGTTGATTCTTTTTAATTATTTGTTTGTCTTTTTCTCCACTTATTAGGAAAATTTTTCATTTCCTTTTTATGGGTCTCTATCATCTTCATAAAGTTATTTTTAAGAACTTTTTTTTTCTGATACATCTGCGTTGGGATGTTCATGTCTTGCTGTTGTAGAACCACTAGTATCTGGTGTTGCCATATTGCTCTTTCAGGATTTTGAATGTATTCTTATAGTGTTGTCTACCCATCTCCTCCTCCAATCAGTGTAGGTGGGGCCTGGGCTTCGGCAGCTTTCTCTTCCTCCATTTGGTGCCGATGAGGTTTGTGGTTTAGGTGGCCATTCTTCCTACAAGTATAGTTGGGCCTTGGCTCTACTGATTGCTCCTCCAGGTTCACGAGTTGGGGTGGGGCTTGCGATGTGCCACCTGGCTCTGAGGCCTAGAGAGCAGGGCAGTCAAGCCAGAACCCAAACCCTGACCTTTTCAATGTGCAGGTGGAGCCACACCTCTGGTGGAGACTGATGAGGCAACAGATGGTTAGGGGTATGGTAATTCTGCTGCCAGGTCTCCTGGGTTTCAGTGGGTGGGGCTCAGAATGTGCCACCTGAGGGCTAAGACCTAGAAAGCAGGTCATTCAGCCAGGAACCCAAATACTCACCTCCTGTTGATGCGAAAGCAGGTCATTCAGCCAGGAACCCAAATACTCACCTCCTGTTGATGCAGGCAGGGCCTAGGCTCCAGTAGGGGATCTTTGGGCTTGTGGGGAAGCTGATGCCAGGTCACTGGGGCTTCAGTGGTTGGTGTCGGGGCTGGATATATTATGGGGTTAGGGCCTAGGTAGCAGGGCCCCTTTCATCTGGGAACCTAAACACTTAAGTCCACCAGGTACAGGCAGGTCTGCAACTCTGGTGGTCTCTGATGTAGTGGGGGATGGTTGGGGGTTTGGGAAGGCTTCCACCAGGTCTCTGGGGAGCTGGTTCTCAGGTGCCACTGGAGCCTAGGGCCTAGAGAACTTAGCTGTCCACCTGGGAGCCCAAACGCTCTCCTCCTTCAGGTTCAGGCCGGGCCACAGCGCCAGTAGTTGCTTTCCAGGTGTAGGTGGGACCATGACTCCATCAAATAAAATATTTTTAATTAAAATATTATATCCTTCCTTTCTCTTCCTCTTTTTAATCCCTCACGTCTTACCTCATTGTTTCTCAAATTCATGGACTCTTTTTAATTATTATTCTTACACACACACATTTACAGAAAGAGATATATCCATGAACACAATCTGCTAAGTGAATTAAGTGTTGTTTGTTTGTATATTTAAGATTTTAGAGGTGACCATTTGATATTAGATAACGGTTAGGTACTGATTCATGGGCATACTAATTCTCCCTCTCTCAGAGATCATTAATTATGTATAGATCTTCATCTAGGTTACACCCTGTGAAATTACCCCATTCATGTTAGGATGTCAACTGGCATTATAATTATCCCAGTCTTGTTCAGCAGTCATATATTTTGTCCTGAGTCATATCAGGAGACACAATCTTGTAGTAGATGCCTCGGTTTTCTTGTAATCTTTCCACTTCTCTTTTGCAATGTTTCCCAAACTGTAGATGAAGGAATTGTATTGTAGATATGTCAGTTTGGGCTGGTTCTGTGCGTCTCCACTTCTAACCAATTATAGCTTTCTGTGACAGTCTTTTTCCATCTCTGCTTCTTTCATGAGGATGATAACTATTTATCCACACATTTGAAAATGTCTTCTTATATTATAGCTGAAAATTCCTTTATATGTATATTATATATATATACATATATCATATATTCATTATCTGTTCATCAGCTGAAGGTCATTTAAGTGCTTCCAATTCCTAGCTACTGTGATAGAGTGACAGTTGACCTTGATGAGTAATATCAATATTATACTTTTGACTAAAGTTATGAGTTACTTTTTATGAGATAAAAATGGCCACTCTCTTCTTAATAAATATATCATGTTTTTATCAGTAGAATTATTGTACCTCAAGATGTTTACAGATGGATAATATCTTTGAGTATGTAAACATATAATTCATTGTGATGAAATATGGTTTTAGAAAAATGGTTTTTTGTCTTTTTATGAATTGCCTTCATGAACTAAAACAGTGTATTTGGACTGATATAATTTGTAACATATATTATAAATGCTATATGGTTATTTGAGTTATTCAGTTAATATTCTTTCATCATATGTGTACACATGATGTATCATATGTATGTATATGTGTAATTGAAATGGTGTTTGTTGTTTATTAACATGATTTTCTAAAGAGTAATATATCAGTCATAGTATAAGCTTAACCTAGAATTGGATTACATCAGATTACTTGATACTGTCCAATTATGGCATATTCTATTGTCTATTTTGAACCAAAAATAATTATCTTGCAAGAGATATACACAGTGGACACCATAAATAGTGTGTGGAAAACTCTTTAGATAAAAGATGTTGTCATAAAATTGGTAGTTCTGGGTACTTTTAAGGTGTAAGATATTCATGAGTGAATCTATTTAAAAGCCTTTGTCTATTTCACAAAATAGTCTTCCTATAAATTTAGCAATTTTTGACATAATTAAAAAATAGAAATCTAAGAATGATTACAAATTATGTTAAATAAATTTTTGCCTTAGTTATTTCACTCATTACTGCTATGTGTAAATAACCATGCCATCTAAGAATCTTCAGTTGTTTTGAGAAAAAAAGATTTATATTACTTCTCAAAAGATCTTCCCAGTTAAGACACAAGAGTACAAACAATATAAATGGGAGATTTTTATGTTAGTGTAGATGGGATTTGATTTGTGTGGGCTAGAAAACAATTGAATTCAAAATGATATTTCTTTAATATGCAAAGAAATTATTTTGTTTAATAAAGACTTTCTTTTTAAAAGAAAGAATAAAACTGAGAAATGTTTAAGGTCTAACATAAATTACATTATCGCAATTAGAGCTGCTAAGCAACCTAAGAAATGGGAAAAGTCCAAGCTCTTAAGAAACAAAACCTCTACTTTGCATTAGTTGATTCATTTTCTACCAATCTAAGGGCAGTATATAAAAAACCCTTAAAAATATGTTGAATAGGTTCTTCTCAGGAAGTGACTTCCTTTTGTCTAATGAGAGTTTTCAATCACTTAAAATAACTAACTTTTTGCTTCATTAGTTTCTTCCTTTAGAGGTATTGATATTAGAAGTGTTATCTCTAGGACTCCAATCTAGCATTTGATTTCAATCCCTCTTTTTAGCATCTGTAATGTGAGATTCCCCTCTATATGCTGTGAACACCATTGGTTAATAAAAAAGCTGCCTTGGGCCTATGCAGGGAATAGAGGTAGACAGATAAAACTAAGCTGAATGCTGGAATAAAGGAGGTGGAGTCAGAGGGAGAAGCCATGTGCTGCTGTCAGAGACAGACATGCTAAAACTTTTCTGCTATGCCACGACCTCATGGTGATGCACATATTAAGGGACGTGGGTTAAATTAAGATTGAGAGTTAGCCAATAAGAAGCTAGAGCTACTGGGACAAGCAATAATTTAAATAATACAATTTCTGTGCAATTATTTTGGTTCTGGATGACTGGGACAAACAAGCCCTCCTTGCAACATATCTGTATTTAATTCTATTAATGAAGGGTGGGGTTGGGAGACAGGGAGTAATTAAAAGGATTAAAAAATAAAATGAGTAATTTTTCCAGATCTAGATAATCATTGTCTGGAGACTAAGAATGGCTTTTTTTCTAGAATCATGCACTTGCTAAGGTTACCTCAGTTTACCATAGTCTTGGCAGAGGCTAAAATATATTAGATATTATCCATTCCTGTAGGAGCATACTACAAAAATTAAAATTTTACTTTAAAGTATTTTATTTTTCATTGTGTGTTTGCTTGTGTATATATGTATGAGATGTGTGTATACATGTGTATATATGTGGAATCAGTAGCCTGACTATTGTAGAAGGTTTCTTGCTCAGTCACTCTCTACCTTATATCTTTATTGAAAATAATTTTTTAGACAATAGATTCTATCATGGTTTTCCCTCCCCAAGTCTTCCAAGATCCTCCCTACCATTTCCACACCAATCTAGCTCCATACTTTTCGTTTAATCTCTGTTTGGAAAACAAATACACAAAAAAATCCAACAAAACAAAGTAAAGAAAAAATAATAACAAAGAACAAGCATAATAAACACACATATAAAGATTGGAAATCATTGTATACCAGAAGATCAGGAAGACAAATAAACAGCCCAAACAAAGCAATATGAGACACTAAGTACACAAAAATATCATTGAGTTGGATTTGTGTTGGCCATCAGCTGCTGAGCTTGGGGTCTACCCTTATACATGGTTAATACACACAGTGAAACTCCACTGGAGAAAATGAATCTTTGTAAGTGGATGCCAATTGAAGATAGTTCCTGGGTTCGAGATGGTCCCTCATGTGTGTGGGTACTTGGGACTCACACACAGCAATTATTTTTACCTACAAATCCATCTCCTGACCCTTTCATTATTTTATTTGCACAAAAGTGTAGTTAGTTGTTGAGAAATAAACTATTTTCAATGTCTGGGTGTCTGTGTACTAAATTTAAATTACTTGTGTTTAAAGCTGTTTTTTCTCTCCATTTGCCATTCATATTTAGAAAATATTAAAATTAAAATATTAAAATATTTTAAAATATTTAAAATTTTGATCACTAGAAGCCACATTTTTCTTGTTAATACTTATATTATGGAAAAGTTAACAATGAACTTGCAGAAGAAAAATTTGCCATAGTTCTTATATTGGTATGCTGCAGTGGTTTTGATTAGAATAGCCTTTATAGACTTACAAATTTGCATACTTCCCCTGTCTCCCCCATACATGTACCAATCAGTTGATGGAACTGTTTAGGAAGGGTTAGGAGGTGTGGCCTTCGTGAAGGAGGTGTGTCACTAGGAGTGACTGAGGTTTAAGATTCATGCCACTCCCAGTTAACTCTCTCTGCATTTAACTGTGGGTGAGATGTGAGCTCTCAACTACCCTCAGCACCGCGCCTGCTGCTGTTGTGCTCCTGCCATGATGCTCATGAACTCTAACCATCTGCTCCCAAATTAAATGCTTTCTTTTATATTTGCCTTTGTCATGATGTTTTCACAACAATTGAAAAGCAACTGACACAAATATAGCATTTTAAAATGTTATACATTAGCATTTAGCTAACCATAACATTCTAAGTACACTTTAATGAGTTTTAACAACAGTTTAAGAGGTCACTAAAAGTGTTGCACTTTTGCTTTGACATCTCTAATTTTGCTAATGGCTTGTGATTGGTGTTATAAAATAGACATGCAAATTCCTATATTTGGCACCAGTGAAAAATTTCATCTACTATGGCTAAAAATATTTCAATTGACATTCCAAAGATGACATCAGGCTTCTCTCAAATTTCTTCTTGTAAATTTTCAGTTTTACAGTTTGAAGCCACACACATTAAACACATTACATTGTGTTAACATTCTCCTGTATTCAGCTTTATTGTATGCAGAGTGGATTCTCAGTTTTTCATGTACCAGCTTTGGTGTAAGTAACCATGATATGCACCATTCTCTCTGCTCCCTCTCATTTAATGAGTAATTGTTGCTCCTCCTCTTGGCGTAAACCTTTGCCAAGTGTTGAAGATGAAGAGTAAACACAAGCTACATGTCTTCTCATCTCATGGTTTTCAGTAGGGTGTGGAGACAAACATTGAATAAGTAGCTTTGTTCATAAGACTTGAGGATAGGACAAGGTGAAATTAATTAACAATAAGAGGTACAGAAAAAAGGTTAAAATGATTATCATTCATTACTTCTATCAATCTCTAAAATTGTCTTTAATTACTATGTATGAGTTCAGAATTACAAATACTTCATATTGGATTTTCTCTTGTGGGAATTCTATGCATACATATGTCTATCTCTCTGTGTGTATGTATGTGTGGGGGTGTAAGAGAAGTATCAGAGAACTGTTTAGAGAAATAGGAAGGAATGGGAAGGTGACAGGGATAAGAGAGGAACATGCGGATGGGAGTGAGTGAATGTGATCATATTTGGATTGTCACTGTCTTTAGTGGACACATAAAACTCACTGTCTTTAGTAGACACATAAAATAGGCTCCAGAAGGGTCAAAGAGAATGGAGAGATAGATCAGCAGCTAAGAGTTCTTGATGCTCTTCCAAAGTTCCCGAGCTCTGTTCTAGTACCCTTATTTAGATACTAATACCACCCTGATGCAATTTCGGGGGGATCACATGTCATCTTCTGTCCTTTACAGGCACCTGCATGCATGTGTACATACACAAATACACACACATTCACACTCACACAGACATACACACGCATAAAATTTTAAAAATTATTTAAAAGGGATCAAGATGAAATTTTTTTCATAATTATAATATTTTACAAATTTAATCCTAAAATATTTATGGTAATAAAGTGTGCAGAAGATTTTTAAATATAATTATTTTCTTGAAATACTTTTATAAAATGTGAATCTCTAAAATATTTATATAATTTAAACCTTAAGATGTTTTTTGATCATGTGATTTGACCTGCAATCTAAATTCTCTTAATAGCACAGATTTTGATCCTTCCTGTTTCTCTTTCCTGCCTGAATAATAGAGAAGAGACAGCAAACAAATGCGAGGGCTCCTGTTTTAAGGTTGTGCTGATCATCAGTTTTTTTTGCTTGCTTTAAGGACAAAGGTCTCAGTAAGGCTCGCTCATTGAAGCTCATTACTGCTTTCACTGAGTGGAATGAAAACATAAACTTCATGTATTCTTCATTTTATTTTATTAAGTTGTGATACCTGTGAAAGCTTTTTAGTTTAATATTTCAGGTATTGCTATTTATCAGCTTGAGTCTACTTTTTAACGTTCCCATGTTCTTATTTTAAATTTGACTCATTAATGGTTCTTAAGAATTTTGTTAAAAAATTATAATCTATACTGAAAAACAGATACCACTTTCTAGTTGAGGCTAGTGAACTATTCAATTGACTAGTTCTTTTTTAATTTATAAGTGCAAGAAGCGCTCTGCTCAGAGTTCTAAGTCCAGAGATACTGTCTCCTAGCAGCACTCAAAGATGGTGGGGCAGTGAGTTTTGAGAGATGTGGAAAATGTGTGATGTGGAAATAATGCTACCCTATTTCACAGAGAGCAAACCCGAGAGTTCTCAGTTGTGCAGATAATAATAACTCATGTGAAATTTGAGTAACAGATTACAGGAGACTCTGCTTCCACTGCATTTAATTGACTTTGAACATCATTCTGTGTTGAACTATTTTTTTTCTGAAATTTTATTTAATTTTGTGTATGCAAAGATTTTTCACTGGTTTGACAATTGTAATTCGTGTATTTCTTTTATTCTATGCTGTGGTTTCGGCATGCATTTTGGTAGGCATTCTACAATCAGAGCAGATTACTGAGTCTTTATGGTCATCTGGTAAACAAGCCAGAGTAAGTTCTCCGTGATAGATTACTAAACACACAGAATGATCAAAAGACTTAACATAATCCCAAAGCAATGTGACAGAACTTCAACACAAGCATTTCCAACCCTGCATGTAAATGCAATCACTTATTAAGCATGGGATTATATATTTTAGTGCTCATCCTTGAAAGAATTTGAAATTTTGTTAGTTCATGTGCTAGCATTTTATGAAGTGGTAGTTTAATTGGACAAGAATGTATCTCTTACTTCAGCAATTTTCAACTTTACATTTTTTCCAGCATGAATACCAACACACTTAATGCTTGATATATTCAACTTCTGCTTCTATATAAGAGAATGAAGGAAAAACCAAACCAAACAAAACAAAATGCTGCTGACTTCCCTGGCCAGGGCTGCGTTTGCTAGTAGGTTTTAGTTCATCCATTCACAGTGCACTGAACAGTGTTCAACTGAAGCATATGGGTATTAGCCATCCAATTTTATCTGATATAGCATTTACTCAATGCAAAATTTAATTTGCGTTAAAATATTCTTTTTCTATTTGTGCTATTTTCCCTGTATATATTTTTCTTTTGTAATTTGCTTGTTTGACATGTAGCCATGCGAATAGCTTCAGCAAGTCTTTCTCTTAAGAATGTGTAGTTCGCAAGTATATGCAAATTGCTCAAATGCTAGAAGCAGAAATGAACAGAGCAGACATGAATAATAAATATTTAATTTGTTTCTCATACTGTTTTGCATGTTGCTTTTATAGCGGGCATTGTTTTCATTTCTTTTTCGATGTAACTGTGTTTACTAAGATTTGAAGCATTCACAAAAGGATACATTCTCTTTAACATAGTTACAAACCTATGCAGCCTTAAAAGAAAGCAACACATTTGTTCATCACCTGTACTCTCATTTTGTGTGTGCGAATGCACACATATGCTTGTTCAGTGGCATAAGCCACAGATATTTCTAGTAACATGCTCAAATGAAGCTACTACTTGGTTTACAATATTTTATCCACTACATATGACTGTTTTTTCAATGCTCATAATGTCACAAATCTAAATAAATTCAATATGATATGCATGAAAAATTTGAAGAGTTTGAGAGTTTTGTCACTTTGTCAAAGGCAAATTGTTAATTTGATATTTTGAGTATCTTAAGTACTAAGAAAGCATACCCACACATTAAAATTCTTATATACCAATATTATTTTTCATGAGCAATTTAATTTTTGAAGAGTCAACATTTAGGAAATAGCAAAGTGGGAAATAAATTCTCTCTTCATTATGTAAAAATTAGAGTATAAAAATACCATTAATCGAAACCACACATAGGCAATTAAGCACTTACAGTGTCATATATAGCAGTTCAGTTTTTAGAGTGGCCTGCGTAAAGCAGATGACAAAGCAAGGAGGCAAAAGGTACAAGTGCCTTTTTTGCCTACCTTTAAGCATAACCTAAAATGCAATCGAAAGGCTGAAGCTAATGGCTCACGCCTGCAATCCCAGAACACGTGAGGCAAAGGAGGGTTGCCATGAGTTCGAGGCCAGACCGTAGTATTCAGTGCGTTTACAGTGGTTCCAATTAGAACTTGATCCAACAGCTAAGACTGCTAGCAATAGTGGAGAACGTGTCTGAAGGGCCTTCCCCTATAATCAGATTAGTGACTACCCCAGTTGTCAGCATAGAGCCTGCATCCTGTAAATGATGGAAGCAGAGGCAGTGACCAACATCCAAGCGCTGGGCTGAGCTCTTGGAGTTCCCTTGAAGAGAGGGAGGAGGGGCCAAATGAACAGGGATGTCAAGAGAACTATGGGGAAAACCACACAGACAGCTGACCCGAGCTAATGGGAGCTCATGGACTTTGGACTGACAATTAGGGAACCTTCATGGGTCCAAACTAGACCCTCTGAATGTGGGTGACAGTTATGTGGCTTGATCTGTTGGGGGAGGAGGGGAAGCTGGAAGTCGCACGAGGCAAAACCTATCCCAGGAGCACAAACTGGTTTTTGGAGTTCATTCTCTATGATGGAATACCTTGCTGAGTCTTGATGGCACAGGGGAAGCTTGGTCTTGCCTCAAGTTGGTATTGCCAGATCTTGTTGACTCCCTAAAGAAGGCCTTACTTCCTCTGAAAAGTAGTTGGGGGGTGAAAAGGGGAGGGAGGAAGAAATGGGGTTGGTATGTAAAATGAAAAGCACAATTTTCAAGAAAAAATATGAAAAAAACACAATTTAAATTCCAAAGTCATCTTGCATTGAGAAACATATGACTAATATCATATTGGTATTTGTGCATCATGGAACTGATAAAATATTACTAAAGAAGTTAGTAGAATACTTGGCCTATAGTTCAGTGATAACGCAGTTGTATTTTGTATAACTTCAGGCCAAAGCTATAATAACGTAGTCCCAAAGCAGTTTCCAGCATCACACATATACTCACACATCAGAGAACTTTCTTCCTTTATTTAATAATCATAGTAACATAAGCATGGTGAAATATCCAGGGGAAATAGCATGGTCCATATGTCCAGGCCTTTCTTATTCAGTTTTATTTTCTTAGTAGAATATTTTGCTGAGTGTGGAATTAGCTCTGTTTAATGGAAGTTCAAAAGCAGGATTTATTTTAGACAGACTTTTTATAATCAATAGTCTAAACTTGTATCTATATTTAAGCAAAAACAATTGGCATATATGTAAAAGTATCTGTGTTGCTCTAACCCATCCAAACATTGAAATCTTCCCTTACATGATTTGAAATAGTTTTTGTAAATCATATTTAAATGCACAATTTATTGAGCCCCAGATTTCTGTGAACTTTTCTTTTAGATATTACCCACTAATTCAAATTACTTTGATTTGTCTTTTTTGAGCATTTACCTAATGGGACTCAGTAATGTTTACTGTCATGATCAACAGTAAATTGGTTTTACATAACTAAGTCACAGAAAGCCGAACTGAAGCAGGTAAGAGGTGAGGGTTGGCCACCTTGTTGCAGCATACAGTCAGGAGAGATCTAGTAGGAGTGTATATACCCAGACTCCATTTGCTCTGGAGAAAAAAAACTCAGAGTATGTATTTCTTTTTGGCTTTGGAAATTCTGATATGATGGTGAGATGGCTCTGTAGCTCAGGCGCTTTGTTGCTGAGCCTAAGGAACTGCGACCTTCTGGGGTGGAAGGAGAGACCGCAATGGCCCAAGTTCTTCTCTGGCTTGTATGTGCTTATCACAGCACACTATACACAATAAATAATAAACAAATAAAAATGCTAAAAGTATACTATAGCAACCATTTTTTAGTAGGGAGAGCATGTTGCTTCCTGAGTACATAACAGGTGATTGAAGACAGTAGCTGAGTCCAGTGTGTTGAGCTGACAGCAGCGGAGGCGTGCGAGCCAATGTATCTGAGTCACCGCCATCACTTTATGTGACTCCAGTGAGTATCCACCCTTGCTAAGAGGCTGAGTATTTATTAAAGGGAGAAGGCATCCAGATATTTTTATAATGAGTGGCTCTCATCACTTTGGGGGACAACGTTGTATGTAAGAGGGCACATAATACAAAATATCGAAGACCCAGTGGGGACTGGTTTTAACCTAGAGACTAATTATATGAATTAATTGACATTTTCTGAGTTTTCATATTTACTGTATAATTTTTTACTTCTCTGAAATAGATGTTAGTCTGACCAAATAACATTAACAGTTTTAGATGTCTTAAATTTTCTGAAAGTCTAATTATAAAAAGCATTCAAAATCTCAATCTGTAATTCAGTTTCACTGTTTCATGTGTCTCTGCAATAGATAGTCTGGGTGTAATGTGTGGAGTTGCTTCACATCCTGAGCACATTATACCATTGGAGCTAGAGACGTTTCTAATAAATGTTTAATGATTATGTAGAGGGTTTGGATCTGAAGAGCTACCAAGAACTTTGTGCCTAGGTTTTCAAGACAGGAAGAATAGGAAGTATATATTGTGGTCAGATTTGCCATTGGAATTGTCTGATGTTATTTGCTGTAGGAAACAATAATGGAGCAACCAAAGGGCATATAAAAAGTTCCCCAAACCACAAAAGTATGTATGAGATTCTCCAAGGGATGCCCAACATTGATTGGAATTTGTATGTCTTTTCAATCTCTTGGTACAGTGTAGTTGAATCTCAAGCCCAAAATAAAACTTAACAGGATAATAGTATTTCATCCACTGTTAATCATAGAATGATATGTCTTACGTGCTAATAATATGCTTTAGATTATCACAAATAATTAGTTAAAATATGCTACTATCACAAAACTTTAAGAGGATGGCTTCAAATATCTTATGTGTGTGTATGTTTATGAAATCTATACACACAGTTTGCCCACAACATTAGAAATTGTATACTTTAATCTCCTGTGGAAGAGGCAGAGGAAGGATTATAAGAGCCAAAGGAGTCAAGGACACCATGAGAATACGGTCCACAGGATCAACTAACCTGGGCTCATAGGAGCTCATAGAGACTGAAGCAGCAATCACTGAGCCTGCATGGGTCTGTGCTAGGTCCTCAGCATGCCTGCTGTGATTGCTTAGGTTAGGGTTTTTATGGTACTTCTAATAGAGGGAGTTTGGGCATCTCTGACTCTTTTGCCTGTTTTCTGGACCCTTTTCTTCCTTTTGAGTTCCTTTGCCAAACCTTTATATGAGGTTTGGGGGCCTGGTCTTATTGTATCTCGTTGTGCCTTATTTTGATTGATGTCCCTGGCATGCATATGGTCTACTTGTTTATCTAGGTGGAAAAGGAGTAGCAACAGAAAGCTGCCTACTGTTTCGCTGTGGGTTGTTGCATCTGTTCCCATCAGCTGCTGTAGGAAGCCTCTCTAATAATGACCATTGTACTAGGCACTGATCTATGAGTAGAACAAAATATCATTAGGAATTGTTTAAAAATTGTTTCATTGACATTTTCCTTTCTTTTGGACAGTAGTGTCTGGTTCTACCCTAGGTCTCTGGGCCATCCATCATTTGGATCTTGGCATATGGGCAGTGCCAGGCATGGGCTCGTTATCAGTGGCTTGAGCCTCAGATTTGACCAGCCATGGGTTAGCCACTTCTACAAGTTATGAGCCATCATTGCCCCAACACATCTTGCAGGCAGAACAGGTAGAAGGTTTGTGACTGGATTGGTATCTCATTCCCACTGCTAGCTGCCTTGGCTACGGAAGACAGCAAGTTCAGGCTTGCATCCTCTATTACTAGGAGTCCTCGCCAGGGTTACCCGCAGAGTTTCCAGTGCACTAGGTTTCCACATTGCTCCCCAAATGCACCCCCAATTCCTTCTCTACTCCACCTGATCCCTCCTGTCCCTATACCTACTCCAAAGTCCACTTCCATAATCTGTTATATTTCCTCTTTCTAGGGAGATCCATGTGTTTCTCCTAGAGCCCTCCTTGTTATTTAGCCTCTCTGAGTCTGTGGATTGTAGTGTGATTATCCTTAACAACTAATATCCACTTATAAGTGAGTACTTATCCTCTTTGTCTTTCTGGGTCTGGGTTGCCTGGCTCATGATGATTTATTCTAGTTCCATCCATTTTGCCTGCAAATTATATGATGTCATTTCTAACAGCTGAGTAATACTCCATTGTGTAAATGTACCACATTTTCTTTATCCATTCTTAAGTTAAGAAACATCTAGTTTATTTTCAGTTTCTGTCTATTATAAATAAAACCAATATGAACATAGTTGAGCAAATGTCACTGTAGTCGGATGGAGCATCTTATGGGTGTATGTCCAAGAATGATATAGCTAGGTCTTGATGTACATTTATTCCCAATTTTCTGAGTAACCACCATATTGATTTCTGCAGTGGCTTTACAAGTTTACATGCTCACCAGCAATGGAGGAGTGTTCCCCTTGCCATGTATGACTGCCAGCATGAGCTGTCACTTGTGTATTGCTCTTAGTATTGGACAGGAGTACTAGGAAATAAGAAATTTAACTTCAGCTTCTTTGCTTCGATTGGAAGTATTTGAATGTCATTCATGTCTAAAAGGAAGGGAAACAAATTGAGTCACTGGATTATCCACAAGAATAAACCAAATGACAAAATCAGTCACAATGTTAATGACTTTGAATTACTAAATTCTTTATTTTTACAAAGTAGATAAAAAAAATCCTTTCAAATACTTCACACGAGAATATGGTCTGATCTTTGTCAAATACCCTTTAAAGCAGAAATTGAGGAACGTGTTTAACAATAAAATAGTAAACAAATACTTTGCAAAAGAGGATTAGAACATGTTATCATTCCCTGTAGAGTAATTCATTTAAGCCTCTTCTACACACACAGTTTACCAGTTTGTCATTTTTTCTCTTTTCAATTATGGACATGCTTTCTTTAAATACATTTATAATAACAAAAATTTTAAATAATGTATACAGTGCAGTTGGGACACAAGTAGCTCTACCCAGTTAGCAGCCTACTGATGAATGCTCACCACCCAAGAACAATAGCTCTTATTCTTTGTTGAGGACTCCACGGGTATTTAAAATAATAAATGTTGAAGCAACAATGATTCATATACTACAAGCTCTGAAGATAAAGTGGACAGCAAGAAAGCAAATATGGGAACCATAAGCAAAAGCAAATTCTAAATCCAAAACTAAATTCTAAGGATAAAAGTCATAAATGAAAAGAGGTCTTTATTTATTATTATTATTTTGTGTATGTTCTTTTCTGACAAGCATTTCAAAATTATTTTTTAGCTCTTGAACAAGCTGATATTTTAAAAACAGAACTACCTGAAAAAGATGTTTCTCTTCAGATTGTGCTGTGTACATGTTCGTTGCCAATAATGAAAGCACTTCTCTGAATTTCTACACTCACTTTATTCCACAGAAAATTCAAGCTGCGTTTTAGTCTTGGCAAAACAGTCCCATTGGCTTTCTTCATCTAATAGCTGCTTGGGATTAGCCATTGATTTGTCTGCTGTCAGTCCAAGCATGCATGCTCTGAATGAATGCAGCCGATAGACTCAGTCATCCATCTTTATCCAACAATGCCCTTTAAAAGGCCAAGAGCACCCAAGTTGTTTAATAAAACTCTCTTCGATTGATTTTCATTTTTGCAGATAAGAATGGAAGGACAGGTACAATTCCCAGTGGCTACACTCACTCCTGCAGCAGAGCTAGGAGCCCTGTATGCAGGAATTGTCTAGAGGGGAACTGATTTACTTAATACAAGGCTTACTTCTTGCTGCTGCAGAGATGCGTGAAATACCTACCACCTTGTGAGACCTAGCCTTAACTGTCTTACGTTTAGATGAACTGTCTTCAAAGCATAAGGATTTTTAACATTTATACATCTGGAGTGTGTATGTGTGCATGTATGTGTGTGTGGGTGGGGGGGTGGCCGTGCCTGTATCACATGCATGAATGTGAAGGTCAGAGAACAGTTTGTGGTAAGAATTTTGTCCTCCAATCGTGTGGGTCTATGGACTAGAATTCAGGTCATTAGGACAGGCAGCAACTGCCTTTTCCCACTGAGCCGTGAGCCTGGTCCTGTATATGTTATGTTTAAAAACTCCGTGTTGCATTGCATTTGTTGTTGAATTTATTTCAATATGAAATCATTTGGTTTATATAGAACATCAAGAAAAAAAACTGTTGCACCAGGAAGCTATGTCACCTTTGCCCTGTGGCTTTTGACATTTGCTCACGTGTCCTGCATGTATGGCATGTATGACATGTCTTTGCCCTGCAGTTTCCATGCCCCATTTAAAGGATCATTTACAAGCCTCTGCTTTAAGATTGTCTGGCAGGATGAAGGCGGAGATGTAGAAATTCAGGCACACGCCTTTAATCCCAGCACTCGGGAGGCAGAGGCAGGCGGATCTCTGTGAGTTCAAGACCAGCCTGGTCTACAGAGCTAGTTCCAGGACAGGCTCCAAAGCCACAGAGAAACCCTGTCTCGAAAAAAAAAAATAATAATACAAAATTTAGAGAATGCCTTGGTTTACGGAATAGAACAAAGGGTTTCACAAAGCCTCTAAGATCTTGCTGAAATCCATGAGGTTACTTTAGGGTAAACAAAGGCCCTGTATAAGCTCTTGATTCTCTTTCCCCATTGCAAACAGGCCAGTTCATTTCCTCACTATTTTTTCATTTACTGTTTCACTTTATCAATGTTTAGGCATTTATTTGATGATTATATTTCTAAGTTTTTTTCAATTGACTCATTCCTGTGTGAGACTAATTCTTCTCCCAACAGCCAGTAACTACTTTTAGTTCTTTGTATATAGGTGGAAATCCCATTAAATATTCATCCTTCCATGTTAGCATGTCCATTGATATTATTGTTGTTCTGGTCTTGTTTATGGAACAATTTCTAGAAGAGATTATTCCATAGCAGACTTCAGCATATTTGGGCTCTTTCAATCTTTCTGGACTTCTTTTGTGATGTTCACTGAGCCCTAATCTCCTGCCCCAAAAGCCTTTTCCTGTGCTTTAGTTTTCATGGTTCTTGAAAATATTGTACCAGGTGCTAAGAGTGGGAATCAATTCAACAGGACTGCCCAGCAGCAATACCTATGAACCATGACAGTTACCAGTATGGCAAGATACGTGGAAAGGTGCAAGTAACACTTCCATGTCCATATTTTTGGGTCTTAGTCAATAGGAAGGAAACAGGACCTGGTGCAAAATCCTAGATTCCTGAAACTCATGACATCATGGACCTTAGAATAGAATCGACAACAGCCAATTTTCTAGACCAGCATTGTCCCTTACTTCATTCTAACCTTATCTTTATGTTTATAAATTGTATATCTTTGTAGCAAGTTTTTTTTATTAGACAAAACTAAGAAATTCTTTCCTGTCCCTTTTGCATGAAGCTGTAAACCCCTATGTTATACAGAAGACCATATGATGAAGATATGACTTTACTGTGAGATTTATGAAGGTTAATTTGCAACTCTCATGTGAAGAGTCCCAGTTTTCCATTTATTTTTAAAAATAGAAAAAAAACTAGATATTTGACCTAAATCAGCTAAAACAAGTCTACTCCATCCTAACTTCTCTTTCTATAATTTCTTCTATTTGGGGTTGCCATAGAGACTGGGCCCAGTCTAGTTTTGTGGTATCTCTGGTGGGAGTAAAATTAAATTAGGCTTATTATGTATGTGTATGCTGTTCACTATCATTTTCATGTATTTTTAAACTATTTAATATATTTTGATATGTAGTCGTGCCTTCGGGAAAATTGTTAGTATTCCTTTTGTGATCATGATATGTGCATGATAGACATGTCCATTATAGGATCATGTGCTAAACTGTCTCACTGGAGAAGTTGTGTGGGTAGTGGAGATTTTACTGTGTGGAGTTAGAAGCAACTTCATTAAAATATGTCAGATCAGATTATCATATAAACTGGGATCTTTAATGAGCCAAGCAGTGGATCAGACATAACCATAATCACACCACGTATTTGCTTTCATTTTCATTAGAATTGTGCAAACTACAATTCATACCTCTTCTTTGCTTGTAAGTGTGTGAAACTGTAACAATAAAAAAAAAATACTGAGTGTGCCTGCGAGTGAAAGAAATAGACTAACTAGAGGTTTTCCCGAATTTTATAATAGTCCTAGCATTTTAGATGACATTTCGACTATGAGTTGTGAAAGCAAAAATAAAAACTTTTATGCTATTAGCAAAACACAAATTTTGATTGTGTTGAAAGCCTTAGTTTTTTTGTGTGCTTTCTGTAGTCAATATTATAAAATCATTGTCATGAAAATTACAAGACAGATCAGAAATGTGCAGCCAGAGCTGTGAGAGAAAGAAGAGCTTTAAAGGTGCTCTGTGGAGTGCACTTAGGACTGACGGGCTATTAAAAAATCCCTCTCCACCATTCAATTCCCTTTCCCTGTATTTTTGTTTTTATTGTTACCTGTTGAGTCTTACTAGATCTATGTACATGGCTATGGATGTGGAAATACCCACTGGGGCCTGGTGAACTCACAAGTGGGTAACTAATTGACAACAATGACCCCCTCACACCATCCATCCATCCATCCATCCATCCATCCATCCATCCATCCATCCAGACTAGTAGTTCCCACAAGGCAGTGAGGACCAGTGAGTTCCCCTCCCATCTGTGTCAAGGACCTTGGACATTAGCTAAGATCTACCCTTGACACACAGTAATCAATATTATAATGATAACTATTATTTTTACTTAACAGTGTTTAAAAGGAAACACAATCTTGATTCTCCACTTTTCAAGGAAACTTGGAAAAGTTTAATTACAGCTTTTAAACCCATGAGATTTCTCCTTTCTCTAAGGATGAAAACATGTTTTTCCCGAATGAACTGATCAGATTGGGTAGATGAACCTTTAGCTTTGAAAGCGAGCCTGGCGAGACCTGAAGGAGGTAGAGGCAATCACACAGGCCTGCCTTACCCCAGGACTTTGAAAGCTTATGGGAGAACTTCCGTTGCTTCTCATGACCTTCTGTGTTAGATCCTGGGCAGAGATCCAGTCATCCTGGAGAAAGGTAAGAACAGGAGACATCATGGAGGCACAATTGTTTATTCATGAAATAATTAGTAAGATGGAGAACCATCAGTAGCTTCACTTCTGACCAGATCTCTTTTAGTCATTTCATATTTAACAAATTAACAGAACAGCCAAAGAGCGCATGGGGAAGGATATCAGGTGCTTTGAGGAGGGCTGACAAAGGGGATCTTCAATTGGGAACATGAGGCAGTCGTTGTTAAAAATGGTACAGACATAGAGACAAAGGTAGTCAAAGGTAATATTAAATGACATTCAAATGACCTGGGAGTTCCCATAGCCTGGAGGCTTCATATAAGGCTAGGATAACAAAAATAGGGGAGTGATTTTAGACATAGAAACACATATATACCTATGTATGCACACAGACACACACACAGAGAGATAGGAAGAGGGGGCAAAAAGAACATATTGAGAGCAGGCGACTCAAACTGGGGAGACAAGAAGGACAGTGATCTTGACTAGTTACTAAAAACTCTTGCATTCAAAAATACATTGGTTTTGCCTGGTGAAAATATACCAACTCATTTCTCTTCTACAGCATAACTACAAATCTGGGGTTATGGGAAACCTGATAGTTTAAAATATCCAGTTAGTATAAAAAGCACCTGACCCAGAAGGGCCAGATGTACAGTCTCACAGCTAATAGGAGAGACACATACTTGTAACCTCTCCTAGAAGAGAGAGGCTAAGTCAGAGAGGACAGAGGGTGACAGCGAACAACAGCTCAGAAGAATGACTGTGACTGAGCTGGGTTTGAAGGATTTCTCAATTGCTGTGTGTAGTGGTTGGTTTATTGTGATTGTGGTATGGGTAGGTAGGTATCATGCTACTATACACTATCACTCTCTCAGTCAACCGTACCCTCAGGAGGACTTGATGAAAGCAATTTCTGTTAACGGCTGTTAAGAGTATGGAAACAGTTAATATAGTTTAAATGTGGATGCATGGTTTTGTAAGAATTTACTGCTGTCAAATTCATGTATCTTAAAAACCAGGTTTGACCTTCCCCAGTTTAGATTTACTTTCTATTTTTAAACACAAAATGCAAATTATTTTACAAAATAAAGAAAGAAAAATGAGCTTTTAGTTTCTCTCATTGTGAGACCCTAATTAAAATGTTCCATTTGAAAGATTTTTGTCAGCTCAAATTCTTGTTAAATAAATGTTTTATAGCCTTCACTGGAGCACTCGGCTGCAGTATTCCTAGAGGGTAAATTTGCAAAAGACCACTAAACTCATATATATGGCTGCATATCTTAAAATACAGATTGCTCCACGAAAATTTTAATGCATGAAAACCCATTCATCAACAAATTTTATATCTAACACTTTAGGAAAATGAAGTACATTAACATTGGCAACATGTTGGGGCTAGAGAGATGGCTCAGTGGTTAAGAACACTAACTGCTTTTCCTAAAGACCCTGGTTCTATTAGCATCACCCTTATGGTGGCTCATAACCATGTGGAACTACAGCCCCAAGAGACCCAATCCTCTCTTCAGACTTCACATACTGCACACATGTGATGCATGAATGTACAGACAGGCAAAATACTCGTGCACTCAAAATTACAAAGTAAAATCAGAAAAATAATAACAGTAAAAGAATATTAGCATCATTCTGAAGCATGAGACTTCTCCTCTACTGTCCCCTGTTCTCATAGACCCCGGTCATCACAGACCCCGATCCTCCCAGACCTCAGTCCTCCCAGACCGTGGTCCTCACAGAGCCCACCTTTGGTTTCCTTATCCAAGCTCATGGGAAACAAAGATGAATTTGAGCAATTATCATAATATAAACTCAGAGTCTGTTTCATTTTCAGGAAGCAATAAATTCATAACACAGTTCATGAGTTAGGTTAATCCTTCCCTTTTAACCCTTTCAATGATCTTTAGGAACTAGGGTGGCTGGAAAACTGTGATTATACTAATTTAAATACATCATTATCTGAGACAAATTTGGTTTTACAAAGGGATTTATGTCTTATGCAATATTGTGACCATAGTTGCATATAATTTTATTGACTTGTGTCATTTTGTGTTTTACATTAAAATTATGATAGAAAAGCAAAGCGCAGAATTTAATGATCCAATTTAAATATTAGTCGATATAAAATTATTTTTGAATTGATTTTTGGTAATTCACAAAAGAAGACTTTCAGTACATATATATGAATCTTAAAAGGTCTTTTACAAAACTTCTGAGATATATCATTTTACTATCATAAGCTTGCAAAATCTGCAGTAAACATCAACTTTCTATTGTGGGAGAGGGTAGGGGGCTATCTCACTGATTACATACTCTGGATGCACACACGCACTTGTGAGTATTTACAAAGCTCCACAGCATGCATCACAGTCTGGACTTGGAACACACAGGGAAAATGCTGGGGTGAGCTCCGTTTACGTCTCATGCTCTGGCACTGACAATGTGTTATACGAATCAGGAATGTGGGTGAATTCACAAAGCAAACGCTGCTAGGAACCAGGGTTGCTGGGAGAGTTCGAGCATGAGACCAAAATAGCAGGCATGTAGCCCTGCTCTGCTCGTGGTAACCAAGCTGTTCTTCTGAATAGATAAAGGAAGACATCAGAAATTATTTAGCTTATTTGACACATTTAATTCATTACTGACGTAAGATCTCAATTTCTTTTAACTTTGTAAAGCAGTTTCATTGTTAGCAATACTTAGATAAATGGAACACAAGTTTAAAATCTTATGTTGTCTCAATTCTCATTGTTTAATTTTAATTTAATTGTAACTTTGTTCACATTGGTTTTATTTCTCTCAGTAAAGGTCCAAGTTCATTTCTACCTCCCCAAGTCGTCTTAGTTAATCAGGGTTTTTCAGAGCAATACAACCATGTATATTTATATAGATATGGTGTGTGTATATATATAGGGTTATATATGTGTCCGTGTGTGTGTGTGTGTGTGTATCCAGATACATATATGTGTCCTGGATACATATATCTATAGGTGTCTTATTCTGGAAAGGCCACCTCTCCTGCTCCAAGCTTTACTCAGTTGCCTGTAGCACTCTATGTAGGGTTGAGACTTGAGGTTTTCATCCATTCAGTTTAAAGTGCATGTTGGTGTGAGTGAGTGTCATCCTCGCCTGGCTCACATTTGATAAGTCATATTGTCAAGACTTTGTGGGTAGTCTGTTGTTATTAGGAGACACAATCTCATAGAAAACTGCCTGATTCCCTGCCTCTTCTCTTTCTGTCCCCCTTTCAATGTTTTTTGGGCTTTAGGTGCCTGAGTGTTTTATAGATGTATCCACTGGGATGGGAGTGCACAATGCTCCAGTTTGATTGGTTGTAGATTTCTCCATCTGTTGTGCAAAGAAGTAACCCTGATGAGAGGTGAAGGTACACGTGTCAGTGGATATTGGACCAAATGTGTATAGTTTGTTAGTGATTGTGTTGATTTAGTAAATTAGTGGGTGTAGATTATCCTCCCAAATCTACAAGTTCACTAGTAATTAGTGAGGTTTCTGGTACTAGGCTTGCTAACCATCCTGTTTGAAAGTTCTTAAGATTATTTGGAGGGCTTTTCTGTCAAGGTATGCGTGTCTCTACTGCACTTCTAGGGTTACTGTGCCATGCTGATCTTTGATATGTTTTATGGGAGTCATAGCTGGATAGGGCTCTTCATTGCCCCCCTCCTTTGCAAGCTTGCATACCATATTCTGGGACTATGGAAGGTAGTTTTCAGGAGTGGGTGGGGCACTCAGGTCAGTTCCAGCTCAGGGGTCTCTAGGCTTTTTTCCGAGGAACTTGCTTCCACCTCACAAGGGTAAGCACAAAAATCATCAATAGGTTGTACTTGGGAGGAGTCTCTTTCTTAGATATCCCTGGACAACAACTGAAAAAAAGGCTTCTCATATGTAAAATGGCGATGCTGGAACAAATGATTGTGTATATTGGATTGCATATGAGACTTTTTAAAATGTTAACAAGCTGATAGCATGGCATTTAGTGTATAAGTTATCATAAACATGAATGAATAAATGACAATAGATCATTGGTGTCAGAAAAACTGAGGTTTATATTTCACTTTCACCTTTAAAAATTCTTTAACATTTTGAAACTCATTTTCTCAGTATATGAAACAATATGTATTTGTAGAGTGTTTTATTAAGAAAAAATGGCCTGTGTGATATTCTCAAAGAACTAATTTTTAAAAATGTAAAGATACAACAAAAAGAAATACAGCTGCCTAAAGTAATAGTGAAATGGGATGTTTCAGAATTACTTTTGTTAGAAAAAGCCCTATTGGCCTACATAAAAGTCACAGCTCATTGTTCTGGGAAGGCTGTGGTGCTCAGAGACCCTTGCATGGTTACCTGCGTGGACCTATTGCTGGGATCACAGGCCTAGTCATTACAACCCTTTGCTTCACAAGCGACACACATGATGTAAATCAATTCTGAGTTAAACTAAGCAATTAATGAGAGCATATTTATTATAACCAGCTGAATGAGCAGGAATTATTCATGGTACGTCCACAAACTAAATTTATTTGCTTTCGCTTTGCCCTTTAAACTGCATGCATTCAGTGTCTCTGGTTGAGAACTGGGGCAGATGGCAGATGTCACACTTGTCTTCCTTGTCCAGGGGAGAGGAGTCTCCTGGTTTCCTAAGTCAGAACTAACTTCAGTCAGTCACCTGTGGTGCTGAGCTAAATTCTCCTGCAGGAATGCATTGCCCCAAAATGTGAGCATTCTAACAGTCCAAATCCACCACAAGTCCCACTGCACTGAGGTCCTGATGTCAGCAGCACTGTGGGCTTTCCCAGATGTCCGAGGACCTCTTCTTGTTTTCCTTTTTCTTTTTTAACTTTTAGTGACTATTCAATTTGGGTGGCCTGCCATGTCTTGTTCTGTGTTCAAAATAAACACCAAGGACTCCAACCTTTTTTTCTACCCTCTGAATCCTGTCTGTTCCTTGATTTCTAGGAATGTGTGCTATTAGATCAGCTCAGGAGTATCTGCAAGGTAATCCCCAATTTCCGGGTCATATTCCTAATTACCTGAATTCAATCAGTAAATTGAATTCCCCTTTGCCATGTACCAGAAGTAATTTCAGTGCCTTCAGCACATCATACTGTCTCCTATGTCTGGCTTAACTTTAAAATTTTGCTGAGGTTTTCTAAACATTTAACTTTGTCAGAAACAAGCCCAAACTATTTATTTTTGCCTTCCATTGTTTGCAAATGAATTTTTGCGGTTAGAAATTTTTATAAGCTTCCGTTGAGGTCTCTTGCTCCTAATTTTTAAGTGCTGGTCAGCTTCTTTAGCAAATGCTCCCTAACCTTTATCAAAACTGACCAGGTATGGCAGGACAAGTGATCTGAGAATAGCATGTCAGGCCCACCACCCTTTTCTTAGGGAGGTAATTGTTGCATCACCAAAAAATGTCTCTACTGAGTATGTAAATTTCTAGATATTCTTATACATAAGAATAAGTCACTCATTTATGAAATCCAAAGCCTGACGGTAATTTTAATAAGGCATGAATATTCTGAACACATTTTTCTCTTTCTTTCCTTTTTTGTTTTCTGTCACATATAGTCCAAGTTGGCTTTGAAATCACTGTGTAGTTAAACCAAGTACAAACTCATTATTTTCCTTTCTTCACTTCACAGGTAAGATTTCTACCTACAAGTCAAGCTCTCTCTTCATTCATTATATCTATCTATTTTTACAAATTACTTGCATGGAAATAATTACCTTCTAGTCTGTGTTTTTAAGATAAAGACAGATATACACACAACTTTTGTAATTGTGTGTGATATTCTGAGCGTTACTTTGAAAACCAAGGTTGATGTTGCATGCATATGAGTCTAATGAAAAATAGCCTATGTACTGACCTATATAGGGAAAATGTTGGGGATGTATCTCAGTGATCTAGAGTTTACTTAACATACACAATGTCCTAAGCTCAGTCCTCAGCACTGTCCAACAACATTAATAATATATATATATATAATTTATGTGTGTATATATACAGTAATATGTATGTCATGTACACATACATGTATCACACACATATATGTATGTATATTTCTCCAACATTTAGATTTGTACATAAGGTGAGGACATTGTGATATAGAAAAACAACTTCATAACCTGTATATCACTATGCTTTCTAATTGGAATAAAACAAAATCAAAGATCATCAAAATAGTAAATATTTCCCAGAAGTCTGCCCTGTTGAGACCCTGCACAGCCATGATAAAGTATCACCTCATCCGTGCAAGGAGATTCAAACATGATCTCCATCTTAAAGAAAATCAGGATGAGCCGACCTGCTGATGACCACAATGGGAGGAGTAATGGGATAGAACTGAGATCACGTTGCAAGTTCTGAAGCACATAAAATAGTTCTCATAACAAGAATAGCAAATAAATTTTATGGAGTAAAACAAAATTCAAAATAAATGCTATATCTGTGTCTGCTCTATCTTTCTCTCAATTTCCTCACAGCTCATGTATTGTAATTTCATCCTGGGTATCATTGGGATTAGGGTTATTTGTTGTATGACGTCGACATTTCTTTGTAGACATTTTTAAATTCTCATTCACATGAAGATGATTTTTGTTTATCAAGACTGAGAAATGTCAAGTTTATTTTCCTATTCTGTCAGGTCTCGAGAGAGCACCAGCTTTTTCTCGGGTGGTTCCTTGTGTGCTTGCTGCCGCTGCTGAAACACAGGTGTTCTATCACTCTGGCTTTTAAACCAAAATCTGCTAAATCAATGTGCTCAATAGGACAGTTCTATCATTCTTTGTAAAATGAATGTTTATGAAAATCATGCTATAGAGTATCTCCTAAATAACATTTATTTATCCTTTTCTCTTCCATCCCACTGCAGAACATGAAAGTCTACAGCTTTTTAATTATAGTGCAGTTTCCTTTTATTCAATTCTTCCTAAAATTTGCATAATTTGCTCTCCTTATTGATTGAATTTATTACTTATATACACAAATTTCTCCTTTATTCTAGTTTATTTTCCAATACCAAAACTTAAGAATCCTTTTATAAAGGTTGAAGGCATGAGTCATAAAAATGTCACACAAATATTATTTGATATTTTTCAGAGAATTTTTAAGGATCTGTTGTCTAACTTTTCCAGAGTAATATAAAATAATCAGGAATCATAACTAGTACAGCCTTTTTCCCTGAAAACAATAAATAAATATTTCATATAAATTATGAAAATAATGGATAACTTGTAAGTATCAAACATGAGGAGAGATTCAAGGCAGAAACTACATAATCACCAACATCCAACAGTCTTAAGATGTAGAGTGGGTACTTAAATTATTTTTTAATCTAAAATTTTTATTTGATAATTTCTGAGTTCCCCTCTTTCCTTTCCTCTTACTCCCATTTACCTCACAACTTCATCTCAAATTCATGATCTCTTCTTTTCTAATTATTAGCTATACAGTCACACATCACCATCATTGTCATCATCACCATCATTGTCATCATCATCATTGGAATGTGTTAGCCTTTTTCTTCTAAGTCAATAAATGGTCCTGCATAAACAGGAAGAAATGACACCATTTTGTCAATACTTTTGTATTTCGACAACACTTGATCTAGATGGCCTCTGGTCCCAGTACCACTTATTCTTTTGAACTTGTTTTGCAGATCATGCATTTCTTGCAAACCAAAGATTCCTGGTAAGCTTTTGTCAAGCAAGCCCATTAATCCTGTTTTCCCAACATTAACTGGTTATTTCTTCGCTCTAACTCACCTTTTGTTAATTATCACAGTCTTTAAACTTCTAAATTATTTTAGTTACCTGTGTTTATTAATCTTTGATGTTGTTATTGCCATTGACTTGGAACACCTTTGTCTATGATCATGTCACACAGTGAATGTTCTGACACATTCCTTTTTCTTCTCCTTCTCCTCAGGCATCTTTTCACAGAAGACACAATAATACAGAAATTATATAATTTCATAATTGTTTGTACATGTTTCACTGACTGTCCACACATTTCTCTGATGTGGGAGTGTCATCTATCTGTTGCTTTCGTTGGTTAATTAATAAATAAACTGCTTGGCCTTTGATAGGCCAGCCCTTAGGTGGGTGGAGTAGACAGAACAGAATTCTGGGAGAAAGAAAGCTGAGTCAGTCGGTTGCCATGATTCTCCCACCTGACACAGACACAGGTTAAGATCTTTCCTGGTAAGCCACACCTCGTGGTGTTACACAGATCATTAGAAATAGGTTAATCTAGATATAAGAATTAGCCTGTAAGAGGCTAGAGCTAATGGGCCAAGCAGTGTTTAAAAGAATACAGTTTCCATGTAATTATTTCGGGTGTAAAGCTAACCGGATGGGGGGACGCAGCCCACCACTCCATACAACAGAGTGGCACCCAACGTGGTAATTAACTCCACGTAAAACCTGAGAGGGCTTAAAAAAATAGGGAGAGAGAGTTTAACGCAGCTTTTTGCTGTTTGTGGGTTGTGTGCCGCAAAGAAATTTCCCTGACTCAGCAGCAGGAAAAAACTGGCTGTTTTAAAATGCTGGCTTTCTGGGCTGTGCCGCCATTGTGATCTCTGCCTGGCTTCTGCAGAAGACAGAGCTTTTGAATGGAGCATTTGGAGTAAAGTGCTAAAGCTTGCTTGATGGCAGTGTGGACTTGCTGTGTGCCTGGAACTGTGCTCGGTTCATGGGTACCAAATGGCTGAGGCAAGAATGGCTCCAGCTCTGCTCCTCCTTGCTGAATTGTGCTGATCTCAGGCGGGAACTGCCATAATTACCATAATAACACTGCAGTTAAGGTTTAGACTGGGCAGGAAACAAGCTCTACCTATTACCATATTACCTCTACATGGCACAGCTTAAGTTTTTAATGCATAGCATTTTAAGAACTGCTCCTGGATAGTAAAAAAAAATAAAATTACAGATTCACAATAGGACAGATTCAGACATAGGCTTGGGAGAGAGAAGAAAAAAAATATAGAAAGAGACAGGATAAAATGATAGAATAAAAATAAGCCACATAAAAATGGAAAATTCACAGAGAGTTTGGATTCTTTGTATTATTGTGTTTTCTTTAAAATTTTTGACTGTGAAGGAGCTAAGTACAGAGAGACATTTCATTATATGGGCTGCCAACTGGAACCACAATGGATATCATAAGAGTATTATTATGACTTCAGAATTTGGGTCTAAGGATATGATGCTTTAGAGAGGGTCTTCTTTTGTTTTCACAGAGGATGAGACCCTGTTGATTGCTTCATTGGTTAATTAATAAAGAAACTGCTTGGCCTTTGATAGGCCAGCCCTTAGGTGGGTGGAGTAGACAGAACAGAATTCTTGGAGAAAGAAAGCCGAGTCAGTCAGTTGCCATGATTCTCCCACCTGACACAGACACAGGTTAAGATCTTTCCTGGTAAGCCACACCTTGTGGTGCTACACTCATTAGAAATGGGTTAATCTAGATGTGAGAATTAGCCTTTAAGAGGCTAGAGCTAATGGGCCAAGCAGTGTTTAAAAGAATACAGTTTCTGTGTAATTATTTCGGGCGTAAAGCTAGCCGGGTGGCAGGACGCAGCCCACCACTCCATACAACATTTCTCACTTAAGGTTCTTTCTTCCTTATCTCCCATCATGTTTTCCTTTTTTAATCATTCCTGTATCCCTCTCTCCCTTCATTTAATTTCATTTACATTATTTAGTTCAGACTGGCCTTTACCTTATAATCTTTCTATCTTTTAGCTTCATAGATGCTGACATTATAGTTGTGTGCTACCATGTCCAGTTTGTAGATCTCGTTTTAAAATAAAATCTAAACTTAATTCAGCTTTGTGAAGAAACCATATTGAAAACAGAAATAGGACTGGCACCATGGACTCTTGAGTCTGATAGTTGACCAGTTTATGAATGCAAAGAAGTGTTCTTGATGGGAAGTAAAGGTGTTATTCTCATGAAAACAGACAAGATGGATGTAACATATCCTTATTGATGATATAAAGGGGTGCTAGCACTCTGGATTAAAATATAAAATCCAATGGTAGCCTTCTCTGTGAAACCAATGCCTTAATCAAGAGGAAATCTATACTTTCTTGAATTTTATAAGGGCTGAGAATGATGAGGCAAGAGGCTTCAGAAAAATTATATGACACTAGATGTGTCCCTGGGAAACCATGTTCAGAAGATGAATGTCAAAATGAAGCAATGTGTTCTTGTAATAGCAGCAAGTCCTTCATTCTACCACAAGGGATTTCCATTCAGAATTATTTTAGTTATTTGGATTTTCTTTTCTAGCATCATTTAACTTTTAATGTAGCTTTGCCTCCATGTGTGAATGGTTTGGAGGTCTCAGGTTAGTTGGAGCAGGCTGGATAGCCCCTGATAGGTGGGACTTTCTGGAGTGTGTAAGTCTAGACACCATGAGAAAAGACATGGTTCTTGGATGGACCTGTGGGACAGAGGCATTTGCGGTTCCTGAACAGAGGAAGACTAAGAGTTGGAAATCGCTGCATGGGTCTCCAGCTTTGTGAGTAAGCTTGGGAGGGGGGTCATTTCAGACAAGCAACATGAAGACCTTTAGGGAGTCCTGCCTGAGACTGAGGGGGGAATTCAATACATGTGAGACAGATGTAAGCTTCTCTTGTAGGCAGTTATTGCAGCATTCAGAAGTTTTTACAATGATGATGTGTGGAGGTGGCTATACCAAATGACTCTTTTGAATGTAGACAAAACAACCTTATCTTTGAAAAAAGATGTCTTCTCGGATTTTCATAGCTAGAAGGCATAAATCAGTTACTTTTAAAAGACTGAAAGGACCTCCAAAACTCCTATTAAGGGATAAGACAGTTAGTGACATTAAGTAGATACCAGTGCTTATTTATCATTGTGGAAAATCATAGTGCTACTAAGGATTACACTAAATCTACTTGATTTTCCTCTACCAATGGTGCAGGGAATCTTACACCATACCTGCTTCCCACATAGCTTGTAAAACATTCCAGTCTTCTGCTGAGAGTGAGCTTGTTGGAAATTGTCGCTTGGGAGCTCTGATTAGGATGTATGAAAATATTAATACTCTTTCACATCTGCTAGCATCATATCAATTTTGAAACCTGTGGATCAATAAGAAATGTTTACACTTATGTTTTATTAAGAAATATATTTAAGGGTTTGGGGGAGATGGCTCAGTTAACAGAGTCCTTGGTTTATAAATGTAAGTTTGACATGCTTGAGTTTAGATACCCACTGCTAATATAAAAGTCAGGTGTGATGGCACATATCTAAAGGAGTGGAAACAGGAAGATCTCTGGACCTTGCTGACCACTGTAGCTGAATCCAGTAACTACAGTTTCAATCAGAAACAGTATCCCAAAAGCTAAAGTGGTGTGAAACGGAGGGAGACATCCAGTGTCAATCTCTGATCTCCACGTGTACCTGCATACAAGTTCACCTTGCATGCATTATCATGTACACGAACACATTTACATAAATCCACACGAACACACTTACACAAAAATTATAACACACACATACACACACACATATACACACATGATGTTGGATGTCCATCTGTATGTGTGTTGCTCTTATTGGTTAATGAATAAAGTTGCTTTTGCCTATAGTAGGGCAGAATATAGCCAGGCTGGAAGAAATATATAGAGAGAGTAGGTGGAGTCAAGGAGCTGCCTTGTAGCTGCTCAAGGAGAAGGACATGCCAGACCCTTAATAACCTTACCTGTAGGCCACAGCCTTGTGGCAATACACAGATTGATAGAACTAAGTTAATTGAAGAGGTAAAAGCTAGCTAGGAATACGCTAAAGACATTGGCCAAACAGTGTTATAATTAATATAGTTTCTCCGTGATTACTTGGGTCTGGATATCTGGGAAATGAGCAAGCAGTATCCTCCTCTTTCTCCTCCTCCTCCTCCTATTACTACTACTAGTACTACACACACAGACACACACACACGCACCCACACATAGTGTGCACAAAAGTACATTTCGGTCACATATGATAGTACATGTATGTAGTAATAACACTTTGGAAATAAAGGATGATCAAAAATTCAAGGGCGTAAGCTTTAGAAATATCATGAGTTATTAGCCAGCCTGCAGTATTGAGACTCAGTGAGAAGGAAGGAAGAAAGAAAGGGTGAGAGTAATAACTCACTCATAAGTCCAACACTTGCTATTGCCACCCCACCCCCAAATAACAAAAAACAAAAATTGATATAGCTAATTTTCTGTTAAAGGAGCCACAATTCTAAATACTATTACAAATGTTCATGATTGATTTAGGAATAAATGTCACTTCTTCATGGGATTTACAACTTTAGTGGTAATGGAAGAAGGAGTTGAGGATGGAGCAGAAACAACAGGAGAATCCTGGCTAGAAATAGAACCTGAAAATTTTATGTAACTGCTACAATTTCATGATGAATGGGATGAGGATTGCTTTTGGTAGATTGTGGAGACCCAAAAATGTGAGCCTATTTCTATCTTGTCTGAAGGTCAGAGAGGTTTAGCTTGTTCAAAGTTGTTAACAACTGTGGCTACACACCCTAACCTAGGGTGTGGTTACTTGATATTTTGGACATCAAGATGGCCCATACAGGTTAATCCTTTCCACCCCGACCAGAAGTCAGAAAATTCAAGCATAGTTCTGTTCTTTCTTTTGAAATAGTAGGTTTGACATAGGGAGTGACTGTCTTCAGGATACTTGGTCTAGCATGGGTTGACTACCTAAACAACAGAATGCTAAGGACTTGATGTCTCAAAATATTGAAGCAAATAGCTGTTCTAGTTGTCCTTTGTATCATGTTAATTCCATCTTTTGTATTCTTCCCCCTGTTGTATTGGGGTATAAAAATGTATGGAAAATTAAACGTGAACAATTTGCAGTATTTACTGGAACCCCTTTCAATACTAGCTTATGTTTCTGTTTTATTATTTTCACTCGCATCTTGGTACTCTTTACTAACTTTTCTAAACTGCCTGCCCCTACCCTGGTAAGTGGTGTCAAAGCTGCTCTCTGACAGTAGATAAGCACAGAAGATGTAAACACTGTGGAAATGACAACAATATTTAGGATATTACAGAAGTATAGTTCTTACAACAGTG
The DNA here is from genome assembly GCA_025134845.1 of Neodon shergylaensis. Classification (NCBI taxonomy): domain Eukaryota; kingdom Metazoa; phylum Chordata; class Mammalia; order Rodentia; family Cricetidae; genus Neodon; species Neodon shergylaensis. The sequence continues at coordinate 2,043,892 of JABTXL010005547.1, forward strand.
TCAGCATTAGCCGACAGTGACATTATGGGAAGTGCTAGTGCGCATAAATACTGTCAGGTGTGTAGAAAAGTCATTAGTGAAAGAAATAATCAGTGCATATACAAGGTTCCATTGTCAATCATCATTGAAGGAAGGCCCTCTATTAGCAACAGTATTGTCGCTCGCTGCAGACTCAGATAAGTGCTAGAACTTTAAAAAGCATCTTTAATGAAGGTATCCATTTTCTTCCCAAAGGCATGTGCTTTAATTGACTACAGTAAGTTATCAACATATCTTTGATATGTGCTGGCAAGCCAAGGTTTTTCACTTATTTGATGTTGACATTACTGCATCTGACTGAAGTATGCCTCTATCTAGAACATTTAATTATTACATTACTATTTCAGTTCAGCCCTCCTCTCCTCTTTTATTTGAGATTGAGGTTTTGTCTGGTGCTGAGGCTTCTTTCCTCCAACCCCCCTGCCTCAGCCTACTCACTGCTTTGATGACAAATGTGCCCAGAGTTCATTTTTTAAGATTCATTTTATTTTACATGTGTTTTGCTTGAATGCATGTATGTGGACCACATGCGTGTCTTCTGCCTACAGAGTCCATAAGAAGATATTACATCTCCTGCAACTGGACTTTTAGTTTGTGAGTGACCATGTGGCTGCTGGAAACCAAACACAGATCCCCAGCGAGAGCCAAAAGTGCTCTCAACCTCTGAGTCATCTCTTCAGGTCCAATGCCCAGTTATTTTATACTGCAAATACTCTTGGCAGTTGTTTTTACATGAATCAACTTGTATATTTTTTAAAAAAATTATTGATTTTTAAAAAGTCTCCAAGTGAATGTCTAAATTATTGGGCCTTTTTAAAAATACTGTAAATATATGTTTTTGTCCTCTCAAGAGCAGTTGTAGCACTCTGTTGTACCTGGCAAAGGTGAAATCCTGTTGGATTTGCTTCTGACATAGTTACACACAGAGTAGTAACATGAACACAAAAGCTGGTGACTGCATTGAGCAACAGGTAATCATCACTGTGATCTCTGACACAGGACAATCAAGTGAGTTGAGCCATCAAATTCCCCTGCCTTTCTACCTGAAGGCAGTTTCCAGAATGCAATAAACAGAGCAGATCTCCTTGCAGCTCCAGGTGAAGCCATGGAACTTAAGCAGACAGAGCTGGACCCTGCTGTCGGCAGAGGTGATACTGAAAACACTAAATGTTGCCACACTTCTGTAGAGTAGCCCTGGAAAATTCCTAACTGAAAACCAATCATGTCCAAGAATTAAAGTTATAATTGTGCAAGGAGCTGTTGAGTACAGCAAGGTTACTAGACTACACTGCACTTAGCAATGTCTGCAGTGTGTGTACACAGGGCTGGGATTCATTTGTGTTCCTACCTAGAGGAGAAAAACCATTGACTGTGCAGTCATAGTCCTCAGTGCTCCCCACATATTGCATACTTAGCATCATAACTATGCCTAGAATACAGAAGACCCCAAATTTGCCGTAGAGAACGATTCCCAAAATAATCAAGTTGATCCACAAATGACCTGTACATGGCAAACTTGTCACTCAGCAGTGTAGAAATATAGAATAATAATATTCCATGTCAAATAAAAGAATATAGGCTTGAATAATTAAAAAAATATGAAATTGAAATCCATAATTAGAAATAATTAGGAGAGACCAACCCAGAGGTATGGAAGGAGCAGATATGTACTATAAACTTGCTTTCACAATATGCTAGATGATGTGAATGCAAACATGGATAGAATGACGTGGGAATCAGGAAGATATCAGAATCAATTCTATATTTATAGCACATAATACACCACAGAAGAGACTGCTAGTCAACAAAAACCCAGCATGATGGCTCTGCAAATTAAAACAAAAAGGACTAAATATATTTATATATTTAGTATACTATATATATAATATATAAAAAACATATTAGAGTTGTCATGATCCACTCTGTACACTTATTTACATCATTCATTGTCTATGATATATGCTTTTATGGACCGTCACAAGTAAAGAAAAATGAGGGAAGAAAAGAAAATATTTTAATCTAAAAATCAATAGAAGAAATACATTAAGAATTTGGTGAATATTATAAATTTATAGGTTTAAGAAACTTATCAAACTCCAAGTGTAATACACATAAATAAAATATACGAACTCAAGTCACAATGACATTAGTTAAAACAAGTGACACACAAAATAAATAGAAACAGAAAAGGGATTTTATCGACTTCCAGAAGATTAAAGATGAGAAATGTCAGAGATTATCAGAAAATAATCCAGATGGCAACAGAACAATATATAAAATGAAGAAGGGGGTTGGGGAAGATGGGAAACTCGGGGAAAGGAAGGAAGGATAGCAAGATAGAAATTCTTCTGTGCAGGGAAAGGGTCTCTCAAGAGTGAGCACTAAATAAACACTTTTGCAGATAAGCAACGCTGAGATTTCTGTTTCAGCAGGCAGGAACAAGAAGGAATACTCAAGGGCACTTTAGAAGCAGCAGGAAAGCTAAACCTGCATTCACACAAAGGAAGAAGCAGTGGAAAATAATGAACATTTCTTTAAATATAAGAAATGTTTCTTTCCATTTGAATGTACTTAAAATATAACCAACAACTTAAAGTGAGAATAATGGCAGCATATTGTGTGGCATTACAGCATATGTTTCAGTAATGTGTGCTATCGGTATCATGCAGGACAGAAGCAGGGAGAGCTGCACAATTCTCCAAATTAGTTACATGTGAAATTATATGTTATTTGAAACTACTTCACATTACCATAAAGTTAAATAGTTTAAGCTAGAAGAAATGAAAAAGGGGGAGTATTGTTGCTTGTTTTTTTATTATTTTTCTTTACTCTTTACTCTTCTGGCTCTTTTGGGGGCCCACCACCCTGCTCCCAAATAGACATGCGGAGGATTATTATTACTTATGCATGTCCAACCTTAGCTTAGCTTTTCTCTGACCAAATTTTCTTAAATAAATTATCCTACCTTTTGTGTCTGGGATTTTACCTTTTCTTACTTCTGTATATATTACTTTCACTCTTTGTGGCTGGCCGAGTGGCTGGCCCCTTGTTTTCTCCCAATTTTCTTACTCCTTGTTCTTCTTTTTCTCCTTGTTTTTATACTCTCTGCATGCCAACCCTGCCTGTCCTTTTTCCTGCCTCACTATTGGCCGTTCAGCTCTTTATTAGGTCATCAGGTGTCTTAGACAAGCAAAGAATCACAGGCTCACAGAGTTAAACAAATGCAGCATAAAAGAATGCAATACATCTTTGGATCATTAAACAAATGTTTAATTAATTAAACAATGTTCCAGAGCATAAAGAAATGTAATATATCTCAAAGTAATATTCTACAACAGAGCAAAAAATGAAATTAAGAGATTGAGGAGCAGAAGCAACGCTGGCTATGAAGAAAAATGTAGAAATAAAAGTGAATACTAAAATTAATTTTTAAAATGAGACAATATAAAGAACAAATGGAAAAATGTAACAACATATAGAAATCAAAGTATAACTAAGTCCAATAAATGATTTTAACTATATTCATGAAGTCCAAGTATAAGCAGAAATAAAAGACTTACAGGTAGTGTTAAGAACAAAGGATTCTGTCCTGTGGCCTACTTAAAGGAAAGGAAATTGAAATATAAAATTAAACTAGACATAAATATCCATCAATTAAAATATTAAGATGCTTGGTCAAATTGATACTCACCAGGATATTAAAAACAGCAAATTGAGCTGGGCACACATAGACTCCAGGCCTCCAAAGCTCTCCTGTCCTCTTTGGTTTCATTCACACCTCCATTTAGACTCCTTCCTCCTCCCTGAATTTCGCTGTTATAATATTTCTACCTATATATTTCATACTTGTGCACCTTAATTTTCGATAATCTATGTTCTTCCCTATCTTTGACTTGCCTGTAATCCTGCCTCTGAGAAAAATGTGGTATATTCATATTTATTATGAGTCATATCACTTAGCATGATGGATGATCATTTAAAGTTTCTTTTTCCTGTAAATGAACTCATTTTCTTCCTGTTTACAGCCAAATAAACACAACTCCACGTGGATAGATCACATTTTCTTAGGCATTCACCTAAAGATGGGTGCATTTCTGGTTCCATAACTAGTGTTGTAGTGAGCATAGATATGAAAGTATGTCTTTGGTGTGCTGACTTTTATTCCTTTTAGAATGAGCCAAAGAGGACAACTTCACTGATTTCTGTTATGCATGTACATTGTCTCCAGCAGCATGGGAAGGATACTTAGTATTCACATTCTCACCACATCAGTTGTCATTTGGTTTATTTGAAGAAAATTATCTTGATGCTGGTGAGATGAACTCGCAATGTGGTTTTAATTTGGTTTTCTTTGATAGCTAAACATGTTGAACCTTTTCAATTTATTTATTGATTATTATATTTTCTTTTAAAAAATTCTGTTTGGTTCATATTCTCATCTTTTGACTGGATAATTTGAAGATTTTGGCTATCAAAGCCTCATTGGATGGGATCCACTGTGATATGTTTTCAGATTCCAGAAGAACTGTGCTCACTTCAGTGAACATCATCGCAGTTAGTTCTGATAGACGGTAGGGCTTCTCTTACATCATGGAACCAAGGCAAGAATAGAATAGGGCACAGAAAGGGGAATAATGAATCACTAGAAAAGTTTGGGAGAATAATGGACTATTATACACAATGTAATGCATTAAAATGGTATTCATCTATAATTTATCTCTAATAGATGCGTACAGTATAGAGCCCCCAACTAATTTGAACATTTTTCAAGTCATTGTTGTAACATTTTCATAAAGAAAGGAGGGTACCATTGTCTTATTCACTTTGTACGCCCTAGCTCTTTATAAAAAAAAAAACTGAACGTTCATGTGTCAATTATTGCGATTTCCTGAGCTTTGTAATCTTCTCCAGGAAAACAGTACCCAATTTTAATGTCATTAATAGGGAAAAATATAGTAAGCCTTTATTTAAAATTGTTCCCTTTCATTTTTACAGATGTTTCTCTGTGTAGCATAAGATTCTTGAATTTAGTTGTTGACATTGTCCAATTAACAGGGTCATATTTAGCTAAGATTTGAAATACAAATGTAGCAGTTCTAATGTGCTTATTTAGTAGTAAATACTTGGTGTTGTATTTTGTATATTTACGCTGTGACTGGGATGAAATCTCTAGAGACTTGGTTATTAGAAGTCCAGGCTAGGGAATATTTTAGTGATAAAGCTTGAGTGTGAGCACATGAGTGTGTGTGAATATACACAAAAGCATCACCTGGTTAACCTTTCCTAGATAGGTATTAAATCCAGATGAAATAGAAAAATTGGGACAAATTATAACTGTTGTTAGAAATGCTATTCTAGTATGTTCTGCCTCATCGCTTGACTAGTAAGTTCTCAAAGCAACTGGAAATGAGTGGAACGTTTGGCTTCTTTATTTTGGGTCAGTCACCTGTGTTCCTCTCCAGGAATGAATGAAATGCCAGGTATCTGGCCTCTGCTCCTTCAAAGCTGAGGGCAAGAGATAAGAACAAGAACACATCTTCTATCAACTTTTACAAAGTCCGGTTCCACATTCCCAAATGGTGCCCCAAAGTCTCCAATCTTCTCCTAAACCTGCAGTCATCTTGTATTCCAGAACTGGCAGAGTCTCAACTGGCAGACCACTCCTCCTGAGATGACCTCGGACAGGAGCATTGTTTCGCCTGAGCCAGATCATCCTCCCCAAGTGACAGTACCTTGTCTAGGATATCTTCAAAGGTTGCAGCGATCTGCTAGGCCACAGTTTGACCAAAACTTGTTAAAGATACCTACCCTGCCCCAGGTCTCTCTCTTACCAAACCCAAAGCTCATGCTGGTACCCCAAAGATCGTCTAAATATTTACTTTGTCTTTGTGTTTGCTTGCTCTGTTCAGTGCCGGATTCTGCCATATTGAGATCCTAAGTGCCACCTCTGGCCCAGAACTCTGGATACACAGTGATGACTGGAATTGAGTAACTCATCTAAAATAATTACGATTTTATATTAAAAACCAATTTCTATAAGAATAAAAGGTTTAAAAATCTTGTGCAAGATGTGTGATCTCTTACAATTACCATCAATTAGAAAGTAAAAGCTTTTTAAAAATAATTTTAGTAACTAAATTGTCTCCAAGTTCTCAATACAACTTGCACTTTCATCTTTGATTTAAAAAAAGCTGTTTTATTTAGTGGTGATCTAAGTAATTTAATCTTAGTTAGTTTACTAACACCATTATGAAATTCAAAATATATTATTTTTAAACTGATCACCAATATTGAGTAATTAGTTTCTGAGTATTTTTTAGGAAACATAAGGATGTTAATTATTCTATTGAACCAAAGAATTGGTAATATAGAGGACACTATAAAAAGATAAGCTAGAATACTAAAAACATTCTCAATTCAGTATCTCCCATAAATGTATTCTTAACTTCATTACTATGCTTTAATAGGAAGGAAATATGCAGTAAAATTATCATTTATTTATCCATCAACATTTATTAAACAGTTATGACTCTGGAAAACCTAAATTCAACAGGTAAGAAATGTTCTAACCATCTGTCCTATCTTGAGAACAAGAAGGTTGGACCATAGGTAGCCAAGACTAATATTTAGAATGACATTTTAAAGTTAACTGATATGTTGGGATATAGAAAAGCTGAAGACTTTAGAAGAGAAGAAAGGGCTTGATAGAACCGTTAAAATCAACCTGGAGTTTCTAACTTCATTTCTACATTTATTCATTCTTAAAATTGCTAAGATGCCACTGACACCTCATTCCCCAAGGTGCTGGGGTGCCTTATTTTCAGCATCCTCTTAGGAGTTTGTTTTCTTCTCGCAGGTACCTCCCCATTGAGTCTCCCATCCTGAAAACCCCATTCAGAGTACTGCTCTCTTCATTTCTTTTCTTGTTCTTTCCCCATTTGGTAAATCTGGTCTCTGTAGGAAAAACAGCAGCCATTTCACTTTAAAAGGAAATCTATTTTAAGTAACAGCAGCTTGGGGAAAGTGTGCAGACTTTAATCCTTCCTCCTCTTTTCTTGAACAATGCTAGTTGGCATGCAGTCAGCAGGAAAGTGAACCTGGAGCTTTCAGAGAAATTCTCAGCAGAAAGTCGTGGCCCATTATGACGGGAACAAAGGCAATTCCCTTGGAATCATTTTCCAGGAAAGCATGTTACAGCACTGTGACTTTATTACAAAAGAAGGAATGACAAAAGAAGAAAAGTAGAGAGAGGAAAATGAAAAAAGGAATATAAAATAAAAAGAAAACAACACTCAGATAGGAAATAATAAAATATTTTCTCTGATTCTCACAATTGATATGTTATTTTTGATAGCCTACTTTTGATCGCATTTGGTAGTTTGACAATGCCATTCAGTGTTTATTTTAACAAGCTATTGCTATTACTGTGTTTCCTTTGGATATATCCATCTATTTTAACACTTTAAGAGAAGAGAAATGCTTCTAGAGCATGAGGAACCTCCCTTCTCACTCGGTGTCATTTCCTTGAGGGTTAGCCATCAGTGGTGGTTAAGAAAAGCCTCATTTCTGAGCAGCTCTTAAATGGTGCCTTCATTTAGTTAGTATTATCTGAAATAACTTTGTCACAGTTGGCAATCACAACTGGTTATCTTCTTGGTGTTTAGCTTCTTGTTTGTTGTGGTTTCTGGTTACATCTATTAAAAAGTTACATAGAAAAATTGTCTTCATATTTTGGTGTTGCTGTTGAGCATGCATGTTTGTTGGCTTTCCTTGTTGATTTCTAGATGTCTTAAGGTTTCCAAATTGATGCCAGGTGTTGGTGGTGCACATCTTTAATTCTAGCACGTGGGAGGCAGGCAGATCTCTGTGAGTTCAAGGCCAGTCTAACAAGAGTTAGTTTCCAGACAGGCTCCAAAGCTACACAGAAACTCTTCCTCCAAAAACAAAGACAAAAACAAACAAACAAAAAAAGTTTCCAAATTGATAACATCATCATTCTAGTTTGTCATTGGGATATTGTATATCCCTTTCCTAATGCACTTTCTCAGCTTAGAGTTTTAGGAAATATTTTCTGTTTTTGAGTAAACAGTGTGCACACGTAGATGGGTGTTGTGTGTGTGTTTGTGTGTGTGTACCTTCAATTTGAATTACATTTACTTTCAAAGCATTAAGTAGACACTTACATTCCATTCTCTTACAAAGCATCTGCATAGGGGGAGCAAGGCATAATATAACTTGTCCATTCTAAACAGTAGTTTTATGTTGTGTGCACAAATTAAGTTTTCTACTGTCATATTTCTAAGGCTGGGACAGTTAGCAAGGGGATGTTACTTTAAAAGATATTTAAGTACATATTTCTTGAGATTTTTATACAACTAGGATATTTTTCTAATATTTTATGCTTTATTTAACTTTATTTTATGTGCATTGGTGTGAAGGTGTCAGATCCCCTGCAACTGGATCTTCAGACAGTTGTGAGCTGCCATGTGGGTGCTGGGACTTGAACCCGGGTCCTCTGGAAGAGCAGTCAGTGCTCTTAACCACTGAGCCATATCTCCAGCCCCACAACTAGGATATTTTACTGTGTACTGTGATCATAGAATGTATTTAATGTCTAGTTATTTAGTTCTTCCGTTGTGTGAATATAGGATGTGATTCCCAGAAGAAAGTCCGAATGCATTGTAATCACACTTCTGGCTCTTTCTAAGCTGGCAGTGTTGTGTTTCTATTATTATTAAATGCTTCACATGGAAAACAGTCCTGGTGTGTGTGTGTGTGTGTAGTTTTCAGCTTCTCTTATTTAGAGAACATACAGAGGATGGATGATGAGAATGACACTATTCTTCATATCATTAATTCTGACATAATCAGTTTCCTTCGTAATGAATGTTCCTACCAATGAGTCACTATTTCTGTTCAACTTCTTTAGGTCACGGAATACAATGACTGTAGTTGGTTGCTTTGTTTTGTTTGGTATTTGCTTGTTTTTATCCTCTTTGGGGGCCAACCTCCCAGTGCCCAAATAAATAACCGGATGCCTAGCCTTAGTTTGGTCTGTTTCTAACCAGCTTTTCTAACCTAAATTAACTTCTTTCTCTTTATGTCTTGTATCTGGACTTTTTACCTTTCTATAGTCTATAAGTCTTTCTTTTCTTCTTACTCCATGGCTGGCTGGCTGCGTGGCTGAGTAGTTGGTCCCCGGTATCCTCCTCTCCTTTTCTCTCCAGCCTAGATTTCTCCTATTTATTCTCTCTGCCTGGCAGCCTTGCCTATCCCTTTCCTGCCTAGCTACTGGATGTTCAACTCTTTATTAGACTAATCAGGTGTTTAAAGCAGCAAAGTAGCACATCTTTATAGAGTTAAACAAGTGCAACATAAAAGGATGCAACGTATCTTTGCATCATTAAACAAATGTTCCACAGCATAAACAGATGTAACACATCTTAAAATAATATTCCACAACAAGTTACTATATATGAGATTGTGTGGGTAGAGCAAAAGATGAATATAAAATTCCAGTCTAGGTGACTAGGCACATGGTAACACCCCAATACACCTAAGTGTCCACAACAAGTTACTATATATGAGATTGTGTGGGTAGAGCAAAAGATGAATATAAAATTCCAGTCTAGGTGACTAGGCACATGGTAACACCCCAATACACCTAAGTGTGACACAATGTTAGGCACTTCTCATCCGCCTAGCGTCTGTTTACCAGGCTGTTCATCCACATTTATTCTGGAAGGATTCATATAATTATTTAGCACTTACATAGAACAGACAAAGCAAACTAGCTTCTATTTTATGACAATGATGTTTCTGTGTGTGTGTGTGTGTGTGTGTGTGTGTGTGTGTACACATGTGTGAATAAAAGAGGTAAACTATTCAGGAATCAGTTCTCTACTTCTACTGTGTTCCAAATATCCAATATGCAAATGATGTCACCAGACCCAGCTGGAAATTGTGCCATCTTATTGGGCCCCAACATAAAAAAAGTTTTAATTACAAATACCCAACAAAAAGTCCAACTTTAATGAAAAACAAAACAAAACAAAAAAAACCCTATTCAAGAAAGATAGATGATGAAATATCTGGTTTTAAATGGTAGTTGAACTTACTCTTTGACCATTTCCCACGTGTATATAATCAATTCTGATGCAGTAGCTCCCACCTACTCTCATCTCACCCTCTATGCCATCTACCTACCTCCTTTCGATTCCCTTTCTTGCAATCATATCTTCTAGTATTGTGTTGTGGTTTGCTGGATTTAATCAGGGTTGTCGATGTCACCAAGAGATGGCACTCAGCCAATGGAGCCTGCTGGATACACAGCCAAAGATAAAGGCTGATCCTCCCAAATCAGTCAATAGCTATGATTTAGCAGAGGGTTAGAGTCCTGATTGATAAATGACAGTTGAAAAGTCCAGCTTACGTAGACCTATTGCAGGCAGCGAGGGCTGCTTAGGACCATAGCTGCTGTACTGGGACCATATTTAGCAGAGGCATCCCACAGCCCTTCTCCTCATCCTCTAGCTCTTTCATTCTTTCTGCCCTTCTTCTACAATCTTTTCAACTTCAATATTTTATACTGTTGATGAATTTATTTTGACAAAGAAAGAAAAACAAAAATTAAAGACATTTTAATCCAGATAATTTTTTATATTATTAATTTCCAACATTTGCAAATGTTTGTAATATTTTGGGTAATTGTAAAGACTTTAAAAAGCAGCATGAGCCAGGTGGTGGTGGCACAGGCCTTTAATTCCAGCACTTGGGAGGCAGAGGCAGGCGGATCTCAGTCAGCCTGGTCTATAAGAGCTAGTTCCAGGACAGGCACCAAAGCTACACAGAGAAACCCTGTCTTGAATGCAAAACAAAAGAAAACAACAACAACAACAAAAAAGAAGAAACAGCATGATGTGTAATTAGCCGGTCAGCATATTTGACACTTACATGTTAACTCATGTAATTATTCCAATGGACTGTTTCTTCCTTCATAGACAGCGACAGAGGGAAATAGCTTAAGCAACTCGAGTAGCCCTAGACAGGAGCTTTATCTGTTTGCTCTAATATTTATGAAATAAATGCTTCAGAACACATAACTCAAAGAAGGGGATGCTTCTCAGTCTTTGATGGAATGACAACACTTGCTCCTCATGGCTGAGGGTAGACTTTTCTTCTGGCTTTTTAGGCTTTTGTCGAATCTGATCTAATCCCTGGAGCACGTACTTTGTTCTGTCGTAACTTAGTCTCAAAAGATTATGAATTCAAGGGTTCTGATCATTTTCTCTCCCTTCTTCTCCATGACATTCATATTTATCTCTTTTATTCTGTACGGATGAAATCATTTATTCTCTATTGACAAAATTAGCAGGTATGTTCAATTATCAGGTTTATATAACATTTGACATAGCTGGTATCTTACATCCCATTACTCACTTGAGAATTTTTACATTCTAACATATGTCTTCCTTCGAAATCAGAGCCAGATAATCACAGATGCTCCCGTGTTTGACCTCATGCTAGTTTATTCTATAACATCGATTTCTCCACTATGAGTAGTCGGAATGTAACGTAAGAGTGATTGTATTATACTTTTCCAACTCTTTTTGGATTTCATTTCTGGATTAAATGATGTGGCTAGACACTTTCATTTAACTTTGGCATCTAAATTTTACAGTTATGAAACTAAATTTAATAACTAAATTTCTACAGTTATGAAAAATTGTGCAGGGCACATTGATTCAGAGCATTTTAAGATTCAGAAAATTTTCTTGAAAATTTTTAAAATCGTCAGTTTTCTTTGGCTTCAAATGAAGCTGAGAGGCAATTTCTACAGCGTTTGATAAAGGCATGCTAGGTGTGTTCAGAGCAGGTGTGCAATGTTAAAAGTATGTGTGACAATGCAGTGTGACAAGGACCAAGATGAAAGAGACCCTTAGCATCATGAAAGGACATGTAGGGTGTCACAGAGGAGGGACTCCAGAATTTTTGCCAATAAGTTACTCAGGTAAACAGTAGATAATTGCATTTTCTTCTAGGCTTTTAGAAAACATTTTGACTATTCAAAATCAAACCAGGACCTATCGAGATGGCTCAGTATCTGCTGTGTAAGCGTGAGCATCCCAGCCAGATTTCCAGCACCTGCATAGAGAGGTGAGCTCTGTCTTCACCTGTAACCCAGCAAGGGGGTGACAGAGACAGGACAAGCTCTCTGCCCCAATCAGAGTCTCTATTTCATAAAATATGCCAAAAATTCACTTGACAAGATACTTTCTGGCTTACACACACAAGCACACACAAAAATACACACGTGTATCTATGAACATGTACGCACATATCACCAGCAGCAACAGCAGCCATTTCCCTTATAAAAAGTTTCCCAAGCATGTTCAAAGGTATGGAAGAGATATTCTTATTGTTTCTCTGTCACTGAACATGTATTTTTGGTATTTTGTAGTGTCAGAAATGATTTTTATGCAATTATCTTGGCTCAGTAACAAGAACAGAATGTAGAACTGTATTCTCCTTTCTCTGTAACCCACTTCAAGTCGTAATCCACAAACCAGTATGCACACAATGGTACTCTGTCCTATTACTGACTCAGGGTAGGTACCTGGAGCAATAATGTCAGTCAATACATTTCCAACATGGTTAAAAAGACAGAAGATTAGAATTCATGTTGTTCCGGTGACCATGGAGTCAGACTAAGATTACTGCAGTACTCTCCTGGTAAACATTCAATTTCAGTCTGCCTTGGCAAACTGTGTAGCATGGTACATAAGGTAAGCCATGCAGCTGTTCTCAGCAGGAATTCCGTGCTCAGGAGCAGACCCACGCCTGGATGACTAGAACCAGAGGCCCTGGCTTACTCTTGCGAGTCAGGCTTTGATAGTAAGTTTTCTGGCATGCTCATCTGAGATAAGAAAATTAAAGTCAGGTAAATGGTAAAGTCAACACAGAACATTGAAATATGGGGCTGGAGAGAAGGCCCAGCTGTGAAGACAGTCGACTGCTCTGGAATAGGAACAGAGTTTGGTTCCTAGTGCCCACCGCAGATGGCTCACAACAACCTAAAACTCCAGCTGCAGGGTATCTGAAATGTCTGGTCTGTATAGACCATGCACCTACTCACACACAAAGACACATACATGCATACATACATACATACATGTATACATACACATAATATCAATGAAGTAAATCTTCAAAAAGAAATACTGTGTGGGTTTGAGGCCAGCCTGGTCTACAGAGTTAGTTCCAGGACAGCTAGGGCTGTTACACAGAGAACACCTGTTTTAGAAAAGAAAGACTGAATTTTGACAAATATTGTGTTACTGTTACTATTTTTTAATGAATTTCTTGTCACTACTGTTGCTTATATAGACTAGTTATAAATTCAGACTTTGCCTTATGCTAGTAAATGGTGAACAGATTACTTGTAAATGCAAAAGAGTTGTTAAGGGAAGAAACCAAGTCATATGTATCTATAGTCTTGTTTTTCTGGTGAAAGCCAACAGGCAAAGAACTCAAGAGGGGGAAAGTGGAAACTTAAATAAATCTTTGTAATCTTATCAACAATTTCTTCTGTCATTTACAAATTATAATTTAAAGATAAAATTCTAATTTATGGCTCATCTTAGTGCTTATGTTTCCTTGAGGTTCACAGTTACTGTCAGTGCATTTTTTTCCTATTATATTTTTGTATTTTTCTATGATATATTTTTTGTCTTTTCCTATTATTAAAATACATGAATATCAGCAATCTTTATAAATGAGGACTGGATCTTTAATACTGAAAGGATTAACTTCTTTTTTCAATGTAGCTTTTGCTGGCCTGGAACTTGCTACATGGACCAAGCTGGCCTTAAACTCACAGAGACCTACCTGCCTCGGCCATCCCAGTGCTGGGATTGAAGGTGCACATCACCATAGTGACTCAGTCGAAATAATTTATTTAAATCTTCCTGTTGAGTTGTGTGTACTAATGCATAGCTGAAATCTCAGAACGGGGGAGAGAGAGCGGGAAATGCACAAGTTTCAGGTTGGGTGGGCTACGTAGTGTAATTACTTCTTCCCTTTTTGCTTATCTATTTGTTCTTTTGCTTTTTTTGATTTATTTTCTGGTTTTTGTTTATGTGTGATAAGGTTTCTCTATCGCTTTGAAGCCTGTCCTAGAATTCACTCTGTAGACCAGGTTGGCCTCAAACTCACAGAGATCCACCTGCCTTTGACTCCCATTCCCCATTGCTAGAATTAAAAGGGTGTGCCACAACCTGTTGGCTACTGTAACCATTTCTTCAACACACAAATGATAAGTGAATAAGAAATAATGAATAAATATTTACCATAACTGATGTCAGATAGCAGCTAGTGACTCTACCTAAGGGAAAGGGAAAGAGAAAGAGAGAGAGAGAGAGAGAGAGAGAGAGAGAGAGAGAGAGAGAGAGAAAAGAAGAAGAAGAAGAAGGAGAAGGAGAAGGAGAAGGAGAAGGAGAAGGAGAAGGAGAAG
>JABTXL010005547.1:2058452-2092897 GCA_025134845.1 Neodon shergylaensis
GAGAAGGAGAAGGAGAAGGAGAAGGAGAAGGAGAAGGAGAAGGAGAAAGGGGGGAAGAAAAGGGAGGGAAAGTGTTCCTCATTTTATGGGATCATCCACCGTTTCGTATTTAGTGGAGTCACATTAATTTTAATCTTCATATTAACTTTGTGATGTAAATATTACTCCATTTTATGTCCTAACTCAACTGTACAACACAGATTCTGATGCAGTTCTTTTCCCCTATTTACACAATAGATACTGCACAAAGTGCTTACATTTTTATTATATGTCTCTAAGAAACACAGAGTAAGAACACTAAACAGAAAACAAAAGAAGACAGAAGAGAAACATTGCCTCTGAAACATGCCGTGTTGATAATACCGCCAACAGTCGGGGGAAAAGTCAATATCCAAACTGGAACAAAGCCATGTGTTGTGAAGCAGTTTAGTAACAGGACTTTGGAGGAAAGCATGTGAGCTCACTTCATAGTAAAACAGGTCCTGCAAGGCCAGGTAACTCAGGAAGCCGAATGGTAATTATTCACAGAAGAAAGCCGGCAGTGTACTGTTACAATACTACTGTAGCAAGTCAGAAGGTCACAAGGCTTGCAAGGTAGCTGACACAACCCGAAACTGCTGGGCCCCTGTACAAAGAAAGAATAAAATGGGAGAGAAGGAAGCTGGTTTTTCTAACATGTCTTTGCAAGGTAAGCGCCAACAGCCTTTGAAATGATCTCAGTCAGAAACTTCAGCAGTGTTCTTAGCTCTGTGTGTGCGTGTGCCCGCGCGTCTGTGCTTCCGTGCATGTTGCCACCGCTGAGTTTTGAGGTATTTCCAGGTTGGGGGAGAGCGGTGAGGACTGTTACTAACGTGGAAGATGGATATTGTCGCTGCTGCGGTCACTCCTTTAACAATAGTAGAAAGTAGATAATGCCTGGGAATCCATCTGAACCCGGAGACTTGGTGCTCTGGGCTGCAGTGGGTTTTCAGGGGCGCTCTCCCCAGCACTGACAGAAGTTATTTTTGTGTGCACACGTGGATGTTTTGTTTGTAATCAGGCACTGTCATCGCTATCACTTAGGTTTACAACTTAAGTGTCCTTGTAATTAATGTAACTCCACTCTTTAAAAGAAGGGAAGCAGTCTCAGAGGGCCAGCTTATCAGCGGGAGGAGTGGCTTATTTTACAGGTCTTACTTCATCAGATACCTTTGCCCTTTGAAGGGTTTGCTTTATTGACTTTGGCTAGAGTAGGCAGACAGGCTTAATTTGTTGGGAACACGGGGTGGCTCACAAATTTCCTTATTTGTATGTATCTATGTATGTATGTACGTATGTATGTATGTATGTATGTATGTATGTATTGTGTGTGTGAAGCTCTTTTCTCAGAAAATATATCAATAAATATTCTCTTAGTATATTTTGCAATGTTTTATTATTCTACTTTGGAAAATTACTTACTAGCTTTATATAATAAAATTTTCATCACGAAGTATTTTTTAAATGTATTTGATAATTGCTTTTAGTTTAAGTTATTCCTGTGAAATTATAAAAAAAAAACTTTGTCACCAAAAAATTGTAAAATATTGAACTGTTTATTCAAATGAATTCATCAAAATGGCAAGGGTGGTGGCCAGCCTTTAATCCCAGCACTCAGGAGACAGAGGCAGTTGGATCTCTGTGAGTTTGAGGCCAGCCTGGGCTACAGAGAGAGTTCTAGGACAAGGAGAACCAGGGCTATACAGAAAAACCTTGCCTCAGAAAATAGGATAAATGTACATCTGTGAAATATAGCATAGTTGTGAACAAAGTCCAGATGCTTTAGAACAGCTTGGTAGCCAAAGTGGATCACCCAATCACAGATGAAGTTTTTGGCTACTTCATCTTCACAATAGTTGCTTTAGAATTGCAAAATCTTAGTTTTTAAATATTTGTATTTTTTCTAAAATACCTTTTGGAAAACTGTGGAAATGCTATTATTAGAAAATACTCTTAATTATAATTAATAAAACATTATGTGATGAATCTAGTAAAATTAAAAGGCTCATTTGCCAAAATGTCTCGTTTGGAATATTATGAGAATAATTTATTTGCATTAATTTTATTGACCAAGAGATAAAATAGATATATATCGTATATGTGAGATCATATATATATATACACATATATCACATATATATGTACATATCTTAACTTTAAGTAGTAGTATTCCTTGGAAAAGTATGAAAGAGGCACCTAGATTGTAAGACCATTTCATAAATTGATTCTCTGAAGAAAATGTATATGACTGCTGGCGTATGATAGTCCCTTGTAGGTTTGCTGGTGCAGTTCACAGTTGAACATAAATGTAAGAGGACACAAACCTCTCCCATACCATGACCATCTCAGTATGTGGGGAGAGCATCAATGTGTTTGCATCCTAGCATGGGAATGTTGGCTGTTTGTTGCTGTTCCATTTTTCTCATACTTTCATACTGTATTTCTGACAGTCTACTTTCACCTTCTCCTGTTATACATATACAGCCTGCTCAGATGTCAACTTGGCAGGTCTACCAAGTTAAGACCTGTAGTTTTAGAGTGTTGGCATGCTGTCATTTCAGTCTGTGTCACATGCAAATAAACAGAAACTATTGAGAGATTTGGGGAAACAAAGGAACATCGGCGGTTTTACACAGTTTCTGGATTATTTATAATATAAAGAAAATTAATGTCGGGACCATGTGTTTTGATAATTTTGCTTACCACCTAGAGAATCAATACAACCCAGAGTCTTCATTTATATAATATACTAACATTGCTGTGTTATCAATGCCCTACCCAGGCCTATATCTGAAAATAGATTTCAAAAATGATCAAAATGAATGAAATAAAGTATTTTCAAAGATTAATTTTGTCTTTTACTTAACAGCATATATTTTAAAGACTATTCTGAGCTGGTCAAGGTGACTCACATTTGTAACCCTAGCCCTAGGTAGATGAGGTAGGAGGTGTGCCAAGAGTTTACACTAGCCTGTACTACAAAGTACATACCGAGATAACCTAAGTTGTGGTGTGACACCCGGTGTCAAAAGAAAGAAAGAGAAGAAAAGAAAGGAAAATTAAAACTCTGAAGTTACTTGAAGATGGGTGTTTTTTTTTTATTTGAAACACTATGTTCAGATATTGTTCTTCATACATGAAATACATAGCAGAAGGACAAGTGTTTGTCTTTGAGGATCTTATTTATTATTACTGGAGCTCTTACATATGCCTTTCAACAATGATTTTCTAAAGATGTTTATGTAGACATTTGATATGCTGGACCATCTCTAGACAGAAATGGGGAGTATTATAGTATAAATATATGGCCAAAATGTGTTGGTCATAATGTATCTGCAACAGAAGGCAGCCCCTGTTGGGAGGTGTCTGTGCTATGAGCATTCTGCTGTCTTGCGTAGGTTCATACAACTGTAGGCAAGGCTGTCGTGAACAGTTGCTGTTCTGTTGCCCTTCTACATTCTGCCCTGAGAAGGTGCAACAAGAACTTCCATGCCAGATGCCGACAGATCATGGACTTCCTGTTCTTCAGAACTGTGAAAGTAAAGTGGTGCTGATTACAAATTCCCAATTTATTTCATTATATTAGGATAGCACAAACTAGTCTGTGTCAAGGGTTAGCCGTAGATATAGCAGAGTCTTCATTTTGCTGGTATTGTGTGTGTATGTGTATATATAAAAAATAATGCTGCTATATATATAAAACTTTATATATATCCACAAAATAGTATATCTATAAAATAGTATGTATATAGTACATATATGTATATATACATATTATACCACATGTACAAAACATACACAGAAATATATATATAACACATGCAAAATCACATATACACACACACATGACACAGTCAAGCACCTGGTTGTACATGTTCTTGTTATTGAAGCCTAGGCACTATTGATCTCTCATAGTTCAACAGCATGGAAAACTGGACTTTCATATGTCAACAGTGTAGGAAACTGGGCTTTTATAGTTAAGTTAATCTAATTCTATCTACAGTTTGATATAAATGAATTTAATTATACTTCTAAATACAAAAAGCAATATCTTTGAGTCTCCATGTCAGAGAGACCAGACAGAGAATTTAAGATATGAATTTTATGATAGAAGTTCATCATATTCCCAGGTTCAAGTGTGACTTGCATAGGTTAAGACAGTGCCAATTATGAATAGCATACAGAAATGGGTCATAAAGAACAGGCATGTGCTCTTTACACCTCGTCACTTGCTGAGGAAAGGAAGAACCAATTTCTAGCATATAGCACATAACTCAGTAGGTCTGCTCATTGCTCTACGGCACAGGTGGAAGCCATTTTTCAGGTGATTGGATAACCTGCAGTTCCCTTCCCAAGTCCCCGAAAGCTGCTGTAGTCCAGGATTCCCTGTTATCTTTACTTCCATGAGTGACTTAGATTATCTGCCGCTCCACATATTTTGTTACCGAAAAAGGATCAGGAAAAACTGTGAAGAAGACAAAGCATGTGTGATCACCAAGTTTCTGGGCCTCACTTGATCATACCTTCCTCAGAACTCAGCCCCTGTGAACTTCTTTCTTGCCTAAGCTGTTTCTCAGGCTCTATCGTTAGGTAGACGTTTCCAAGTCTCCTTTTAAAGGGCTCAGCATGTTAATTCAGCCCAGAGATGACTTAATAAAACATATTGCCTAGTTTTGAGCACTCACAAGGTCTTCAAGATATATCAAGAGCAATATCTGTGCTCTTCTACATGTATTGGTTACACCAGTTCCTTGCTTTGCAGCAGTGTGGATTCTTTGGGAGCTTGGGGTACCAGTTCTTCTCCCTGCTGTTCCATCTTGTTCTGTAGTTCTAGGAAGCAATTATTTACAGTCTACAAAAGCACAGGGCCCAGCACGGAAGAAAAGACAAGCCAAAACACTGTTCTGAGTCAGGCGGAATTGGCTGGGCCCTGTGGAAGACAGTACAGCTCTGGCTAGCAGACAGCACAAAGAGCCTTTGCCAGCACACTAGAGGAGACCTGGCTTGCAGGGGAAAGGCAAAACTGCTGTGAAACTCTAACACTGCCAGGCCAGGGAGAACTGGGAAGACACGCAGTCCTGTGTATGTGCTGTGTGGAGTAGGAGACAGAGATCCCATGAAACTGAGAAAAAATGTCCTTATTTTCTCAGAAACTTTGTCAGAAATTCAGTAGCCACCCAGAGCCTGTAATTTTATTGAAGAATTCGGGGCATTATGTTTTAGAGCTGTTTATTTTCCAAATCCATAATGAAAGCCAATCTTCGGGGTATTTTCAATGGTGACACATTGTAGGCTTTGTGTTTATGACCTGGAAAATACTGTCTTGGACTCAGGCTATGGTGGGACTGGACCCCCCAGTCTTGGCTTTCTTCGAGACTGCATGGCATTTATGGAGAGACAGTTTTAAGACCTTGAGTTAAACATCCCTTTCCTCCAGGAGTCATCTGAAAGCCACAGAAGGATTCTCATGGCACACTTTAAGAAACAAAGCTGTTTCTTTCTGGCTAGTAAAGAAAAACAAAGAAGTCTAGGAAGAAAGATAGGTGCCTTGGTGTCTGTGGCTGGGAGGTGCACCCTCAGGGTAGTAGGACTGCATTTTCTGACCCGCTGAACTGGTTTGGTGTGCATACTTACTGTGTGTGGTGGGAACTATCTCTGCATTCACCATTGCAAACCATGCCTGTGAGTGCCTAGAAAGATTTCTAAAGCCACAAAGAAGACTTTCCAGTTGGTTGTTGCAAAATTTTAACAACGGTTTAAATTAAGACAGGTGCAGAGAACTCTCCTTTAACCTACATGACAAGGGCTCTCCTGCTCTTAAGGATAGATAAAGGTAGGGAGATGATGCCTGTCTTAGTAGATAACTAATAGTTAGACTTGAAC
This sequence comes from Neodon shergylaensis, assembly GCA_025134845.1. Lineage (NCBI taxonomy): Eukaryota > Metazoa > Chordata > Mammalia > Rodentia > Cricetidae > Neodon > Neodon shergylaensis. Next base: position 2,064,354 of record JABTXL010005547.1, read on the forward strand.
ATTGAAAAGCAGAGATATAGGAGTTGGGATGTTTTACTGATTTAGCAGAGTTCTTTGGAGTTGAAACTTTCTGCAGCTTCCTAGACGTTCTTGAGAACAGAACCAAACACGTTTAGAGAAAGCGAAAGGACTGAAAATGCCAAGCGTAAAAATCCACAAGTATCTGAGTTAAATAAGCATGCTCCCAGGCAGGAACGTGTGAGAAACTGGCATCAGGGTATTCTGAGCAACAAGGCGTAGAATTCTGGGAAAGGGAAATCAGATTAGGGGATGACATTTGAAGTATAATACAAGAAATAATGAAATCAGTGCTCCTGAGCTGGAAAGCTGTCTTCGCATTCCTTGATCTTTTTAAGTGGAAATAGAATCTGAACCTTATTTGAAATAGATTGACAAGCAATATGTTAAATGGAACATGAGGTAAAATGGATTAATAATATGGTACTTAGTTAAAACCTGGTGTTGAGGGAAAAGCCATTTTTTCAAATGCTTCACAATGCAGTGTTTCTGGACTTTTAGCTTCTACGAAAGACAGAGTATCCCTTTGACTGAAATGATGCTTTGCGGCATTAAAAGAGTTTTAAAAGGAAATATTTTCTTTCCATTAAAGTCACTACAAGAAGAAAATGTGCTATATACATATACTACACCATGATCATTTAACTATTATTGTCAATAATAATGCAATTAAAGTATTCGTGTGTTCAAAAGGGTTTCTCTGTCTTTGAATCGCTCCCCTTCCTTTCAGGAGTGGAACAAAGAATGCAGTATTAATCTGATGATTATACGTGTATAAGCACCATATAATTATTACATTCTGTTCTAGTCTTTGGATTTTGGAAAGAGTTTAAACACATTTAAATAATTGAGTAGAGGAGCCAACTTTCATTTTTTTTCACAGTTAATTTTGGAAGGATTATTAACTAAACATGTTGTTGGCTTATTATTAGAAAGTATTACACCTGGTTTACAAGTGAAGGGAAAATGGGCAACTGACAAGTTTGCAAAGGAAATGTCATTAGGATGAAAACATAACCGGGCGTTGGGCTGCACTTGAACCCCTGAGCTTCTAATCTCTCTTCAGGAAAAGAATGTGTAAACAGTTTTATTTGACAGGGCTATTTGGTTGCTCTGCTGATAGATATGTTTAATCAACCCCACAGCTAAATGCTTTAGAAGTTGCTTTCATAAAAGCTTTAGTAATTTATATGGAAAACCAGGGCAGCCCTCCCCTCTGATGCGCTGATCTGCGGAGTTCAGGCTCTATTACACCCCTGTACAAATGAGTGCAATTTAAAGAACATGCATAAAATCTTATCTACTAAAACACTGCAGAAGAAAAATGTAATCAAGAGTGAATGTACCGCAATAGGCATGCAGATGTGAGTGTCCACTTTAAAATAACACAGTCAGCTTTGCTGCGTGATTTGGAATCTGAGAAATGATTAAGCTCTTGAAGTTTATCTATGTGATTTCTTAGTTTTATCAAAATAATTAAAAAAAGACTTCCTTTGAAAAAAAGATCATGAGACACTGAAAAGCCCGAAGAGCCACTCTATTTAATTTTCCTCTTGTTTATGGATCAGCAATGTAACCACAGACATGTCTCTTCTTCCACTGAGAACTGATGAATCTTGAAAAATCCTTCTTCACATCCACATTTCTTGGGTCCTCTGCAGTGAAATGTTACACTTAGCCATAGAGGTGAAATCTACTATGGGGCCCTCTGCAGTGAAGGGTTGCACTTAGCCTTAGAGGTGAAATCTACTACGGGGCCCTCTGCAGTGAAGGGTTGCACTTAGCCATAGAGGTGAAATCTGCCATGGGGTGCTCTGCAGTGAAGGGTTGCACTTAGCCATAGAGGTGAAATCTGCCTCCTCTCTTGATGATTCTAGGTATTTCATATCACAGACAGTTATCTAAGAAACTGTAGATCAATATAATGTTTTGATATTGAAATAGTGGTTTTAATTGGCTCTGGAATCTTTAAATTGGAACTAATGAAAAGAAAAAAGTTTCTTTAACTGTATCTCTATATGTTTCCTTCTCTCTTTTCCACTTATTGCAAACAAAGAAGATGTAAAATAACACAAACTTATTTTGTCACAGACTACAAGAAAACGTATCTATGAACTGGGGAGGTAGATGATAAGAGAGTCGATACTTGCTGTCACCACAACAGGAGTTAAATCTATATATGAAATGCATGTTAGAAGATTTCAAACAACTACTCCGTAACTCACAAGTTTCCAATCAAGTTCCCAAGCAACAACATAAAATTGATTTAAAGATACATTGCATTAAGATGCTATGGAATGCACAAATGATTCCAGAGAGCCACAGTTTCTTGGCCAGACAGTAAATGGCAGGCTATGGTCCTAACTAGAAGAGGAGCATTTGTTAGATGACACCGAGTATTTTTTCTTCAAATAGCTATACAGAAACAGGAAAGTACCATGTAACCCATATCAGAATCCTGTGTTCCAAGCCACAGTAAATGTTCTTCACATATATTTATTTTAAAAAAATTCAGATAATTTTCAAATACATTCTAAACATGGAAATAAGAAGAAAGCATAACAAGTCAAAATGAAATGGCAAATACAGACTTGGTCTTGGGGTGTGACTCAGAATTTGCCTATTTATCTCTTATGAATAAAAACACATTTGATTTTAAGCAATCAAGAACAAAATAAGCATTTGAATAACTTAACTCTTCACATTTCTCGGAATTTGAAAATATAAAAAGCAATCTATTAGATATTAAAAGCATACTAGCGCTTGAGCGGTGCTTTCTGCTGGAGTTCTGGGTTGGATTGAAAGTCGTCTGCAGACGTGTTGGAGAGGGTGGGTAAAGAGCACCAACGCAGGAGAGAACTTCGGTGTTGACTTGCAGTACATTGACCTGCAGATATAGTGAGGTGGTGCTGCTTCCTCAAAATATTTATTGTCCATATGAAAAACTTTATCCTGGTATAAAAGAAGAAAAATTGATAGGAATAACACTGTATTCACTCCCCAAGGATTATATTGTTACTCTGTTCAGTTTTCTATTTTACCTATGCAGATTTCTTTGGGAAAACATCTTTTTACAGATAAGAAATTTTTACTTTGCATACACAAAAACAAAAATCTTGTTTGTATATGTAAAATTCACTAGCTAATAAATTGCATTTAACCAAGTACTGTGATGAGATTTAGTGACCATCTATAGTAATACTGACATATAGGCCACAGAATATTGTAGTTAAAAAATGTTCTTTATATGAAATATGCTTTGGCATAAGAGCATAATCTCATAAAAAGTTGAAAGAAGTAGTTTGTATGCCCCTTAGGACAGAAATTAAATGTACAAAGCTTATGTGAGCCTCACAACTGTCTTAGCCTTCTCTCATCTTCAAAAAAAAAAAAAAAAGCCAGCAAGCTGGCTAATTTCATGCTGAGACCTGTATGTACTGGTTGTGCCATCAGAAACTTCTGCTTTTCTTATTGCCATTCGATTCCCAGGTGGTGCCTCAGGGATACAATGACAAGGTGCCCGAGCTAAAGCTGCCAGGCTCTGTCCCACTGTGTGATATTGTTTCTCTTAATGTTTCACCATGAGACATTTTCTTTTCATGGAAATTTGTTCACTGTATATTTTTCTACATTAAATTTTTATCCTGTGATGAAGGAGCATATCTGACATGTTTATTATAGTCTTCTTTTGCCTAGAACCATCTCCAACACTCTGTTTTTTAACAAAGAACACATCCAATATGCTTAGAGAAAAGCAAACATAAAATCCATAGTGTTAGTTCTACGATTTACATTTATTCAAACATGAAAATTAGTTGAGCATAAAGTAGCAGCACTTATCATGATAAATAAAAATGTAAGTCTTAATTAAAATACCATTGAGAAATAAACACTGTCTTAAAATGAAAGAGCCTGTTTTAGAAGACGAGTATGTGGCACAGTGTGTTTGATTCCAGGGAATTTGCAGTACTCATTTGTAATTCAAGGTTGGATAATCTGTTCCTCCTCGTGACTGTAGTTTTCCTCTACGGTGGTACTGGGTGGGGTTACCAGCAAAAGCGGCCACTATAAGTGGGGAAAACAAGATAAATGAATGACTATGAGAGGAAAATTTGTCCCATAGACAAACTGATAGAGAATCAAATGCCTTCAAATGCACAGACAGAAGACTGAGTTGTTGGTGTTACCAGTTGTCATACAACTAATAGAAGATGTACAAGAGTTGTCCAGGATAGGTATGGGTATCTGGACAAATGTCATACATTTACCTTTGAATACAGCACATTTCAGGCAACTTATGAGGCATTGAAGCACTCGTCAATCTTTTGTTATGATCTATCGTACATGATTGGATAGCCATGAGGAAATTGATCCTGACTTTTGACAAATCATTAGTTTTAGGAAAAATGTATTTATATAATTACTTATTTTGTGTATATCAGCCACATGTTCCTTATTAGGAGATCTTGAAGATGAGGATCAATTTGCAGTACTTGGACATGCATTCCTCTATCATCACGACAGTTTCACTATCATTATTTTAATTTTAAAATTTGTCTTCAACGTCTCATTGTAATGAAGAGCTGAATCCATGTCACAATCATTGGGATGTAAATGAAACTGTGCTTGAAAGAAAGCTGAAATCAGATGAAATTTTTGCTTGTATTGAATGCAGAAAGAGGAAAATAGTGTAAACTCAAATGTTTCTGTTTTTGACAAAGAGCGTAGTATTTTTAACCAATTCAGAGATGGAGGATGAGAATTCAATTTAGAAAAGAGAAACATAAGGTGACCACTTCAAATTGGAGCATTTCATTGATGGGGTCTATCCTGGTGCAAATGGTAGAATTTAAACTGTGATGATGGAGCAAGAACGAGGATGGGTTTAAAGTGTTGACCGTTTTGAAGGCAGAGATTGCACTATTGGCAGGAGTGACTCACACTGTGATTTCAGAATAAGATGAGAGGATGGTAGATGGCCAGGGTTTGAGCAGAAGTGAGAGGATTTGAGATGGGGTCAGAGGTGAGAGAAAAGATTCGTGTGTCAGAGTTCTCGGGGAAATGCATGGTAGGGGTTTGTATATGAACAGGTGAAAATATAAAATGGAAGAATATTAGATTTGGGGGGAGATGAGTGGTTCAAATCTAGAATTAATGCAGGGCATGAGACAGACTATAATCTGAAACTCACTAGAATTGCTGCAGAAGGAGACTCATCTGCAGAGGCAAACTTTAAGACACTTGGAAGTCACATAATACATCCCTGGGAACTAGCTACAGTCAGAGAATGGGAACAAAGAAGGCAGTTTTAACAACAGGAGTTTTAGGAGGCTGCTGGTATGTTATGGGAAAACTGAATTTCAAGGACAACCAGAATCAGATGGGGTACGCTTTGAAAACCTCCACTCTTGCTCTGGAATGTGATTTTCTTTCTTTCAGAATGCCTCTTTCTCCTGACCCTCATGCGTAAATATCTTTAATTAATTATCATCAATAAAACTCAAATTCTGGTTAAATAATAAACACAAGGGGTATCTCAGAGGCAGAAGAGGACATGAACTGTACAGTAGCATTCCATTGCAATTATTTTAATGTTTACTATGGGAGATAAAAACCAGTGATGGAGACAGTACCACCACTGAGTGACAGTCCCATCACAACAGTAAGATAAGGCAGGAGGTGGGTGGAATGCCACTTTTCTCAAATTACAGAGTAGAGTGGGAATGAGAACAGCCACCAAATGGCTTGTGTCTTCTACCCATGTAGTCAATGAGTTTCTGCAGCCCAAGGGTCTTGGTGGCTCTCTACACGGGATGTTGACTCCAAGCAGGATTATTACGAGGATTGTTCAGCTGCAATTGCTGTGAATGATGCCAGAGGTAGTCTCTGATGTGGAAGAGTAAGGAGACAAACCATACACCTGTTTCATAGAGATGAACGTGTGTGTGTGTGAGGGTAGAGGAGGAGGAGGAGAAGAGAGAGAGAGAGAGAGAGATGCCTGCTATTGATTTCTCTGCATGTGCACCTACATATTACTACTCTGGAACCTAACTAGAAGAGAAAATTCATTTATACAAATCCATCTGCATTTGTGAAAACATTGGATTCTCTCTACTTCCCTGGTAATAAATTTTTATAGCAATATCCCATTTGTGAAGCATTGCAATAGCAATCATATGGACTATCTACTGTATACTATCCTGAATGAGATTGACAAATTTTGGAATTTGGAATGCTGAGGGCCACTTCCATTTGACTCTGCCTGAAGGAAGGAAAATAAAGTGGAATCAGTATTGATCTGTTCGCAGGTTTTAAGATTTTTCAGTAAATGTTAACTAATGTCAGATTGGTGTCATTCCATTATTTCATCACTAATAATGAAAACATCGCACACTAGAACATAATTACGCTGCACAGAATGCTGTGTGCTGCCGATAGGACCATGTAATGGGGATTCGTAAGCCTGTAGAAGCATTTGCAGAGCCCAACAGTGAAGCCTTGATCAAGGTGATCTCTAGGCTCTCACAACTACACAACAGCTGGCAGGTAGACCGAGCTGTCCATTTGGAGGAAGACCACAGCATTCCCGTTCCTTTCAGACATGACTGATACCCATGGCAAGAAGATGAATGAGATTCTGTACATCATTGTTGAAAAGAAATGGAAGCTAGTGGGAGATCGTTCTACTCTTGTTTGAGCCCTGTGTGGGTAGCTCAGCTTTCGGCACGCAGTTACAGTGCTGCTTGTCCTGGATGTCATCCTCTCTAGTGCCTCAGTCTGACAGAAGAACATCTGCCTTGCGTGATCAGGTGGCCCGATTAATGCGCACACTGAAACCCTCTTAGACCTCACGAGAACGAGCAGATGAATTACTAGTGCTGTCATGACTTTTATCGGCCCCAGCTATTCTATATTGCTGAGGACAGGAAGGCAAGAGAGTGGACCGTCCCCTAACCAGAATGGAGGAGAATTTTGATGATGTTCCTTGTGGACACATCACCCCACTGCTTTGGTCTGGCTCTGATTCTGATAGATTAGGCTTTATGGGACATGATTGGGGGCTTCAGTAATAGGTATTTCTCTCTGCATACAATTAAGAGCAACTGGGCAGTCCTTTACCTTGATTCTAACACGCTGATTTCTAAACCAGCCAGCTAGAACCAAGTACCATGCAGATGGAAAAGATGTGTATAGTCTGGAGAAGCATCTCTCACAGACAGCAGATGGGTTAAGAAAGTAGATGGTGCTGAGGAAGGTGGGTGATATGGTTTTAGGTTTCAGGGTTGACCAGGAGACTCCGTGGACACACTTCTTGGTTCTGAGGAATCCTGTCAACAGGAGAGCCTACACCTGGAGAGGATAGTGGCAACAGCAGCAATGAGGTCCATGATAGCTCATGTGTCTTGAATTCCCCCTCCTGAAGCCTGCTTGAGTTTTGAGGTATTTATGTTAGCCTAGCCATGAACTCATTGTGTAACTCAGGCAGCCCTAAAGTATGATTCTCCTGCCTCAACTTACAGGATTTTTGGGATCACAGGTGTGTACCACCAGGCCTGTCAAGGTAACAAATTTTAAACATATTTAGCCTCTGAACTGATGTGTTTTCTGTAGCATCTGCTCTGGAGTGTCTTAGAGTAAACTGAATGACTTAGTTTTAATCTTAGCAGCCACCTACTGTGATCAAGAAGTCATACCTAATCACATAATCTGATGTGTATGAGAACTTCCATGGCAGAATTTTCTTTGGCTTCTACCATGCTGCCATTATACTGTGTTGGAAGTGATTCTATACTGAATTGTATTTTTTGCAGGTTTTCTCCTACAATGACAAACAAAAAGGAAGGAGAACTCAGGAAGCTTCCAGGTTTCAGAGTTTGCTATTGCTTAACAAGTTTATCAATCTTGACTTTCCAAAAATGAAATATGTTTATTCCTAGTGCCCTTCTACCCTCTACTTCTTCTGCAAGTGATATATTCTTGCTTTCTCTAGACACTACCCATGTTCTTCCCTCTTCTTTCTGAGGATGACGTTTTTGCTTACCTAGTGAGATGAAGTGATAAGTACTAGACTTCTACAAAGGCAGGATTTGTATATTTTAAGGACATGATAAACATAAATTAAATCTTAATATGTAACCTACAAAAAATATAAAAAGAAAATAAAAACACCCAAAATTTTAATTGAATACCACTAATGGAAAGAGCTATAATTCAATGAAGATGTAGTTTTGTCTGCCTCTTGATCACTGTAGTTTCCTGGTGTACTATTATTATAATTATTAAATGACCCAGCAAAAAAAGGAAATCATATCACTCTAGGGAAGTATTACAAATATTTGACATTTAGCCACGTGGAAAAATTAGCAGCTACTAAATCTTGCTAATAGAAAGAATAAGGTTTTGAACAGTCCATTCTGTAGGTGCTATGGCTGCATTCTCAGGGCTCCCTAGAGCAGTCACTGTGCACACAGATTTCTGTTAGATCTCACCCTGATTCCACTTGTCCCATCTCCATTCACCATTTTATGATATTTCCACCATACATACATTCCTGGCATTTTCATTAGAGGTGATAAAGCCCTGCAGAAGTAATTTGAAGTGAAGGGGTTCCACTAAATTCAAGAATATTTTGACTGTTAGCCTTCATTTTGAATTTTAGGTGACCATATAAAATTATTAAACAGTACAGATTTATCTTTAGTAACTACATGTGGAAGAGGTTTTTAGACAATGGAAGTTCCGCTGATGTGAATTTCCTCCCTAGTGTTTCTAACTTAACAAATTACATGTAAAGGACATAAACTTCTTTATATTATCCATAAACATAATAAAACATGTTCCATCACATAACATTGACTCAGTCAATAATTCTAGGCTTCGCCTTAGGGTTTGAAGAGAAAATTATTCCTGCTACACGTTTTAATTGTGCTATAAACTTTGGGAAATAGCTATTGATCTTCAGCATATTTTGTCAAAAGTGTTTTCTTTCTTGTTCTAGAGCCAGGGTAAAATTGTACATAGGCTCAAAATGAAGAATTCCAAAGGAATCAAAGATAGAGTGGACACAATAAACACTTGGCTATTTATTTCAGCAATGGAAATGTTTGATGGCTTAAAAATAATATCTGACCATCTTTCTGCAGACTAGATACATATCTGAGTTAAGAGGTATGTTACCTTGATAGGCTTGGTGGTGCTTACCTGTGATCCCAATTATCCTGGAAACGGAGGCAGGAGAATTAAAGCTCAGGAGTTGTCTGAGCAACACAGTGAGTTCAAGGCCAGACTAAGAAACCTAGTGAGACTTTTTCTCAAAGTTAAATATTCATCAAAATCTGGGATATTGCTCAGTGGTACTTGTTTATCCAGAATGAACACAACCCTGGGGCTAATCATCAGCTCCATAACAAACAAAACAAAGCAAAATAAAGCAAAAAAGAAACATGCACCTTTTTTTATAAAAAAAATTGTCTAGTAGTATTTTTGATGATCGTTTCAATTTTAGAAATAAGAAGACTTAAGAAGAATAACATTTAAGATATATTTATGTATTACTAAGTCCGTTTTGGTTCTCTCTCTCTCTTTCTGTTCACACCCTTTCTTCTTGTTCTCCTTCTTCCTCTATTAAATGTAGTCCAGGCCAGCATCTAACTCACAACCCAAGAGCTAAGATTTGAGGTGTAACCAATCATGCCCACCTCATGACTTAAACATCTCTTAAAACTGTATGATATGCAATGGACTTTTTGACTGTATTTTAAAAGTGAATATCCCCTATTTTTCATCCTCAAATCATTACATTTTTCTGCTAAAACTAAGTAGAAATTCACCCGCAAAGATAATGATTATGATTATGAATGACAACAAGCATAGCATAGCTAGTACTAGCTGAACTTTTATTAAAGATGGAGATTACTATAAGCAGTAGTATATGGCATGTTTTAACAGTCACAATCATTGTGTGAGAATGACCCTTTATTCCCCCATCCACAATAGGCTCTGTTAGGCAATATAGGTATTAAATGGTAAACTCAGGCCTTAAACCCACATCTGTCTTTCATATATTCATGTTCTTCATCATTAGGTATAGGATCCTCTGCTGACATGAAAAGGAAATGGAAACTCAAGTTAGAACATTAAAGTAGGTTCATATTTATATTTAATGGTACCAAATGAATTTGCCATTGGGTTAGTTAGTGTTTCATCCCTTTGACAGAATATCTGTAATAATCAGTTTATGCTGATTAATTTCAGTTCGCAGGTGTCTAGGTCTTAGCCCATTGTCTGTAGATCTGTGATAAAGGAATTCATCCAGGTGGGAATGATTGTGGGAATAAATTGTCACCTGGTGACAATCAGGAAATAAAGAGACAAAGAAGAGAACCATGTGTACACTTTTTTTCAGGGATGAAAGTTGAGAATTTTTCTATGCAATGGAGGCCGACTTCAGCCTGTAGTCCTTCTACTTCAGTTTTGTGTGTGTTAGCATTGTAAACATGCTGCATACCCAGCCTTCAACTGGCATTCATCGTCTACTGGAACTTTTCCATATATCATAGATACATTATACAAAAAGATTTGCTCCAGGCATTTTTACACGTTGCTATATATAAACAATATTTTAAAATTAAATTTTTGTTTCAGTCTTCAAGATCTACCTGTTAGCAAAGATTGTCTTCTAACCATATTGTAACTTTCTTCATTGGTGTGTGTGTGTGTGTGTGTCGACATGTGTGTGTTACTTTATAAAACAAAGTGGACTTTTGCCAGTTTTATGATTTGAACAGGGAATAGTCATGGTACTTGGGCATTATATTAAAATGTATATTTTTAAAAGTAGGATAGTCTAGTAAGCATCAGATACTGGTTCTTGGAATTTAAGTGACCGTTCTAAGTTTTAACGTTATATTTATTTACCCTGTTTGGGAAAAGAAACATTTAAGTAGAGTAAGTAAAATCTGCTTCGTCCTCTGACCAAATAAATGGAGAGAGTATCAGGATAAGACTTCCTTTGAGCAAAAATTTATTGACATAACCAGAACTTTTGAAGAATGTCAAGTATCAACTCATCGTACATTCCCAGTTAACATTGGACAGAGTGATGTCTGCTTTTCTGAGCAGGCAGAAGTCATATTTCCAGACCACTGGTTGCTGTAGACTTGTACAGACAGCTACATTTCTTATATAATAGATTACTGAATGTTGCTTTCATTTCATCTCCACACATATGCACCCATGTAGACAAGACTATGTGCCCACTCAGCAGACAGAACATGAGCACATTTCACAGTTGTTAGCCACATTTTACCAGAGATGGTTCTGGAGAAAGTACCAGGGTCTCATAATGGTTTTGCTTCTACATGAAAACTAAGTGTCAATCCTCTCTACTGCTCTCTTCACTACTGATACTTAATGTGCCCAGTGAAAATATTTGCATAGTCGGGCAGGAAGGTAGCATGGGGTTTCCTGGCTCTTCTGTCTGCCAAAATGACAGGTTGCATTGCAACCAGTGCATAACAAAGCAACTAAGAATGTTCAGTGGGACAAAACACATGTGATACCAGTACAGGCATTTTGAAGGAGTGACATATTATGGAAAGATTTGGCCTCAAGAGATTGTATTGAGGTTCTGGGTGTAAGAGCAATCTATACATGTGTAAAAAGCATTATTAAAGTGAACACTTAAGTTAGAAAAATAACCTTGACAGACAAGGTGCATAAACGAAGGACTTTGCTACACAGTTTTTTAAAAATACTTTTAATATTTTACAAGTGTCCTATTTCTATCAGTAGAAGCAAGGAGCACCTATCATGGATGATGTGATCTTTTCTGACAACTGGACATCTTATTCAACTGCCGGGAGGGTAGTAATGACTGACTTGTTGAAATTTACAATTGAGGAAAAAAAAATCCAGCTTCATCCAATGTATTTTAAGAATACTTTTAGTCTTTAGTGCCAACCTACTTTCTGTAAAATACCTAACCTAAAATGTAACAAAATAAATTCAGTATAAACGCAATGCATTGGTCTCAAAATTTCAGGTTTGTTAATCATCTAATTGAAAGAAGCAAATTATGGCTGCTAAATAAAATATTTGCTTCCCATATATGAATTCTAGTATTTGAGTAGAAGTACAGAGAAATAGTGGCTTCCAGATACCATCCATGGACTACAGAGGACTGAGCCAGAATGAAGACTTCTATATTCATGTATATTTAATAAGAGACAAGGTATATATAGTTCATTATATTTTTAGAGTAATTTATAATCCTCGTATCATTAAGATGATTTCAAAATTTCCCATATTCAAAATTGTATAATTCACTTGGCATCTTTATATATTTCTGTTCATGCTTATTAACATATTTTGCAAAGACACAGGCATATTATTTTATTAAAAATAATTGTATTTCCATTTCTAATAAAAGATTTATATTTCTTACTGTAAATATTTTACTAAAAACTATTGAACATTTTTGTCAGCAGTTAAAAATAAAATAAAAGTAATATCTTACCGGTAGGGACTAAATTGTTACTTTCCCATTTTTACTTACATAGATCATTAATACTGAAAGTGAAAGAGATATCTGTATATACAATATAGGGAAAAATATTCCTAGGGAAAATAAAAATATTCAGTTTGGAGATGATAGCTTAGTCAGAAAAGTACTTGCCATGCAAATATGAGGACTTGAGTTGATTGCCCAGCACTTTTTTAAATTCCTAAGAACGTGGATGATGCTTGTAATCCCAGGGCTGGGGATGAAAAAAAACAGAAGGGCCCCTGTTGTTCAGTGACCATTAAGCTCTGCCTATGCTGTGAGTTCCAGGCCAATGAGAGACAGTCTCTGTCAATGGAGTAAACAGACATTGAGAAATGACACCGGAGATTGACTTCTGGTCTCATATGTATGGCCACACAGGTGTCCATGCACCATCCTACACACATCTACAAAGGTGCACACACTCACAAATAATACTAAGCCGCTTATGTAAAATAAATTACACAGATAATTAGCCTAAGATTGCGTAATAGAGAAATACTGCGTTCCTTGAAGGAAATAAAATGTATATGCTGAGAATTGTGTGAAAATGTAATATATAATAAAATTAAATTAATCATGATAATGTATAACAAACATATTTTAGATTATTCTCCACAAAAAGTATTAAATAATTTTTTTTCAATGAACTAGGATAAGGCTTCCTCTCCTATTCTGTGGCTCTGTTAGAAAAAGCAATGAAACAATGAGGCAGTAAGAACCATCGAAGTTGAAGGTTTAATTGGTTTTTGCTCTGTCTCTTGTTTTCTGCACTTCCTTTATTTCCTGACTAACCACTCTCTACCCCCATTTGCTGTTCTTCATTATAATTCATTGTCATAAACTAATGTTAAATTTCTTCTCAGTGAACTAAGCTAAATACATGTGCAATGATGGGTTTATAGTACAAATGGGAAGGAGTGTGTGTGTGTGTGCGTGTGTGTGTGATCTCACTTGCACTTTCTTCTTTAAAATCGTTATATAGAGGCAGCCATCAGGATTCTTGGGCTAAGGTTTTAGTCTTTGACTCTTGTGAGAATATCTCCATTCACTGGGGCTTGTCTGGAACACCATAGACTGAGAATCGATACACTGGGTTACTGATACATTGTTATCTTCCCTTATATTGTGTTTTACAAGCAATCTTCTGTGAGAGGAGGTGAGTGGAAGATGTTTTGGACAAGAGACTTCTTAGGAACTGCCTTAGTTAACTGGGCTAATATATCAAACTCCCATAGTTGGTGCTTTAAGTCATAGATATGTTATTCATAGGTCTGAGAAAGCCACCATCAAGGCTCTGGGAGAGTAAGATCATGGGGGAGGCTCTGTTTCTGGTTTGACAATGGCACCTTGCTGGGTCCTTACAGTGTGGATTAAATTTTTTTCTACCTTATTCTTCCTATGAGTGTTCTGCGATCCTCCAGATCAAAACCTAATTACTCACGGAGACTCTACCTCCAAAGGCTGCCAACCTAGCTTAGCCGGTTGACAATGATTCAAGCTTCAAAACATTTGAAGCACTTGGAGTAGATAGATTTTACTCTTTCTCTGTTATCAGTGCTGGAAGCATCATTCAGAGAAGATCCCTCTCTATCCCAAAAAGCCCTGGCAGCAATACAAAAACATCATTTTGAGTACATTTATTTTGGACTTCTACTACAGCTCAGATTTTATTTTTTTTTATATTTATTAGAGTGTTATTTCTACTTACTATTATAAATACGTTGTTTCAAAATAAGCCATAACTTTTAGAGTCTAAGTATGCAAACATATGTGATGCAGATAAAGGAGGAACCACTTAAGGGGACTCCTGTGAAGAAGGTGTAGAGATCTACAGCCGGAAGCTGCGAATGGAGATTTTAGCTGAGTGTAAACTTTTGCATAATTTAAGAACAGCATGATTTGTCTTCATAAGAAAAAGTGGAAAAGTTTGCTCTTCAAATGAATTTCTTGTGAGTAAATATAGTATAGCATAATTGGAACTACCAATCGTTAGACAGAAAAGGACTCACCTGTGTTTAGCTGTAATGCTATTTTATGTAACTTCTGAAACTAGTGCCCAAGTTTTAAATAATAGCTTTATGTACAAACGTATGTCGTGGCATGAATTTAAGAACCAAGAGTGACACACTGGGTCCATCAAAGCTGGTCTAGTGTCTAATTTTAAAATGACGTTACAACTAAGTCATAAATAACACCCTAACAATATCTTCAAAAATAAACCTATGTAAAAGACTTCAAAGAAAAGCTATAGTTACATAATTAAATACCATAAAATTACCACATAGAACATTACGGATGAGAAAGGTGAAACTCAGATGAAAGGTTTGTGTTATTAATGCAATTTTCTTCATGCAAATATTTTTTCTCTATATTTGTTAGCTCTCATAATCTGGATTTGGAAACCTAAAGAATCATTCTTTGAGAATATTTATGTCCTATTTAGATAATTGTGCTAAAATTTCCTGAGTTTTGGGATATTACTCTGGAAATCTCCAAATACTGCAAAAGCCTCCATTTTAGAGGTTCAGGTTTTATTATTCTTTTCTTACCAAATACTTCTCCTTTGGTAGTTACTTTGTATTTCTCTCGTTAATTTGACTTTGAGATTACGTATAATAAATTATTAAAGAGCACCTTGTCTGTAGACACTTTTAATTGCAAAGATAAGGAAACTCCATTTGGTTCACTCTTAATCTTGTCAAAGGCAGGCTCCCGAGGTAATCCCCCTTTTCCCTAGTTCCACACAAGTTGTCCTCTGGTCTAAAATCTAAAATAACCAATTTCTTGTTTCCAATGACCTTGTCTTTTAACACATATACACTTTAATAACTATTGGGTTAAAATGGTTCTTTTAGTATTCAGTATTTCTTGTTCATTTCTTGCTCAGTTATATGTATCTTTCATAATTTTGAAATGTGATTTATTTTCTTATCCATGGATTTTTTTGAATTCTATTGAATTCCATATAATCTAGTATTATACTTTGTACAAATAATTTCTTCAAGAGAATCATAAAATTTACATTCACAATTATCTGGGGGTTCCCCCCACACTCAAACAAAACAGAACAAAAACAAAACCCAGAGTCCCATTTATCTTACTCCTATCTATAACAAAATTGCTTGAAATTATTGTTTTGGCTTAGTTCTTTCTATTTCATCTCATCACTTGTATTCTAAATATTTCTTTTTAAACAATTTAGTGAAAAGCACTGTATTAAGATCAATTCTATCCTAATTGATCTATCTCCTCCCAACTATTCCAAGATCCTTCCCATTTCCTACACACCCCACTTCATTCTTTCTTTTCTTCTTCTTTTCTCTCTCATCAAAAAGAAAGATACATAAAAAATAATCAAACCATCATTCAAAGTGAAAATCAAACAACCTAAAAAGAGAGAAAAAGGGAGAGAGAGAATGAAACAAAACAAGTACAGCCCTCCCCTTCCCCCACCCAAAAAAATAAGAGAAAAGAAACATGGCATTGGCATCTGTTTTGTGTTGGCCAACCACATGCTGGGCATGGGGCTTGCCTTGGATTGATACTCCCAATTACTGGCAGCCTCATGAACGTTCTCCAGAAATCAAATACAAAGAAGAGAGTGTCACATAACATTCAGATTTTCCCTTGTGTCTCATCTAAGATGCCTGCGTTTAGGAGAAGATACCCAGTTAATGAGGATTTGTAAAGCAAATAACTGAATTATGTAATAATTTATATTTATCTTGAGTGAGGTATTTAGTCATGAGACTCATCACTTTTTAATTGTTTTTTGGAATAATTTGACCAAGAATCATTTTTTACTGTATTTAAAATAATGTAGGTCATATAGCAATCTATATAGAAATCATATTTTTCTATTTAATATTCAAATAAAATATTTGAATTTTCAAACCTCATAGCATTACCCTAAGTCTCATGATATATAAAGTCTTCCATTTTGTCCATGTTTAAGCTCCTGAAAACAAACCCCTGAAAATATGCGAAGAACTTCATAAAAGTGGTGTGGTAACTGACATGGTAGCATCATAATGCTTTCGGCACAGTGTCCTTCAAGAACTATTAAAAAGAAGATGATGGCTTACTTTGGGTCTTATGTATCAAAGGTTTGTGATGGTCAGAAAGGGAAGGACAACTAGGATGATTCTTTTGTTAATGCTGTCTGGTGAAATGACCACCTTCTTCCTCCTCTGGATTGTCAAATTTGATACCCATTAGAAAGCTGCATTTGTTACTTACATTATGTATCAGATGGACTGCTCTGAAAAGGAAAATGTTTCTAAATAATGTCAAAAACAGTCAAAATAAGTGGCAGAAATTTATCCTGCTATTCCAAATATGAACTTCAATTGCTCTCCAACCAACCCTTGTAGAAGGAGCTGCGGGTTGCATCCTGCCACCCAGCTCCTGCCACCAGCTAGCTTTACCCAAAATAACAACACACAAACTGTATTCATATAAACACTGCATGGCCCATTTCTATTAATGTGTGTAGCACCCCAAGGTGCGCTTACCAGGAAGATTCTAGCCTACATCCATTTTGGGTCGGAGCTTCATCGCATCTGCCTCAGAGAGGAGAGCTATCGAGTCTGAGCTCACTTCCTCTTCCTCCCAGCATTCTGTTCTGTTTACTCCATCCACCTATGTTTTAACCTATGAGGCCAAGCAGTTTCTTTATTAATTAACCAATGACCTTCCTCCATCAGACCCTGATAGACAGCCGTGTTCTCCCCTTGTGTTTTGTTATTTCATTACTTATGGCCATTGGCCAGCCCTCTTTCTTTCACATGTATGCCAACAGGTAAATCACCATATATGTAAACAACGGAGCAGCACAGACAGATATTTGAGCCTTTCATTCCTCCATTCTCTTGCACCTGTGCTTTTCAGTTAACATCGTGGTTCTGATGTTGCAGCCTACATCCGTAGATCCTGTTTCCTGACATTTTCTCTGAGTTCTCCACAGCCTGATTTCCACCACTACTGTTATTTTGATGACTGTCTGGGAAATGCCACAGATTGAATATTAGACATCTGTTGCAGACAGCCATTTTACTATTTGATTGCTGCAAAACACAGAAAAGTGTATGATTAATAAAATGTGATCGTGAAAATCTTTATGAGTTTTGTGATCAGGGTCATTATCACTTCATTAAATGTTAAGAGGTTTCTTTCTCTTTAGTGTCTCCTTCCCTCTCATCTTCCCTCCCTCTCTCCCTCCTTCCCTGTGTGTGTGTGTGTGTGTAAATTTGCTTGCAAGTCTGGATGCATGTGTCTGTACATGAATGTAGAGGCCAGAGGTAGAAGTCAACTTAATTTGAAAGAACACTATGATTTCTATATTCATCCTTCTAATTGTTTTCTAAACACCATTTGTTTTGTATATGAATACAGTGATGAAAAATATAAATATCTCTCCTGTGAGGTTTGCAAGTTAATGCCATGTAACGGGAATATGACAGAGAGTTAGTAACAGTATGTTTCTTCATGTAATCATTTTATAAGCAAATCATGAGAGCACAATCATCTCCTGTGGATCATCTAGTAGGGCCATGAGAGGAGGATCATGAGGCAGAGCGTGAGGGTATGAGGACATTGGTGTCAGACAGTCCTGCCTTCTGGTCTCCTAACTCGTGTTGATTGTAAGCCATCAATTCTATGACTCTCTGTAATAGCAGCACTAACTATGGTGTTGGATGATTCCACCGTGTCATTCATGATCCTTCGTGTCTGTCAACTGATTACGATCCATGTAGGAGCGTTTTCATTTTATATGCTATTGTTTTATTGAATATTTCAGGAAGCTCCTAGTTCAACATAATTGAGCTTCTGTTAACTGATATTTGATTATTTAATCATTTCACTGGATTTTGAATCATGATGTCATAGAATAATAAGAATCAAATTGATGGTTGAATGTCTAAATGAAGGTCACAATGAGAACTAGTAGTTAAAATAACAGGTAAAGAACAAGAGGCCATGAGTTTGAAAAAGGGCAAGGGTGAGGTTACCTCAAAAGGCTTTGAGGGAGAAAAAGGAAAAGGAAATGATGTAATGGTATTATAATCTCAAAATATTTTAAATGGAGCACAAAACTAAAATAGGAACTTTTTTTATTATTAATAATATAAAGTTGTGAGGTGTCGTAGTTAGAAAATATATTGTAAGCATAAACAACATTGAGAGGACATGGTTTACTGTGGCTTACACATGCACATCACAGTCTATCAGCTGAGAAAGTTAGGCAGGAATTGAAGGTGAGGACTTGGGGCCAGGAACTGATGCAAAAGCTATGGAGGAACGCCGCTTATTCGCATGCTTCTCGTGCCTTGCTTGGTATTCTTTTACATAGTATCCAGGACCAGTGGCTCAGAGTTGGCATTGCTTACAGTGAGCTGGGCTACCCACAAATCAATCATCCATCAAGAAAATGCTCCTGAGGCTCGGCCACAGGCCACGCTGGTGGGACATTTTCTCAACTGAAGTTTACTCTTCCAATATGGCTCTAGAATGTGTCAACTTGATATAAAACTATCCAGCACACACCCAGGAAGTGGTGGTGCACACCTTTTATACAGCACATGGGAGGTAGAGGCAGGCAGATCTCTGAGAGTTTGAGGCCAACCTGGTCTACAAGACCTAGTTCCAGGACAGGCCCCAAAGCTACAAAGAAACTCTGTCTCAAAAAACCAAAACCAAACAGACAAAACAAACAAACAAAAAAACTAGCCAGCACATTTTAATTGGCAAATACAGTGGTCCTGAGTTCAAGTTTCAGACTTTTTCTGCACTTATAGTCTTCAACTCTTTCAACCCACATCTTTCAAAATTGCTGCTCAGCTAATTTTGTTGTAACCAATGCTTCCATTTCGCATATGAGGCATGATGGACTTGCTTCCTTTATAATGTAATCTAATCCTGTTCTCCGAGTATTTGTATTCTGTACTTACATTGTTCTATTGTCTAGTGGTAACCAGCATAAGTACATAATTATATGCTTTGTTTTGTTGGTAACAGATTTCAAGATGCACTATTATTATGGTGCTGTTTGAATTATATTTACTACATCAACATAAACATATAACTTAAGCTGAATTATTTGCCTGGTTTACTGTGATCCACAAATAATTACAGTGATGTCAGCTTGAAAATGTTATGTGATATTAAAACCACTGGATTCTTTCATCTCAGACTTGCCTTCAAAATCCTTATAATTTTCCCTATGGATCATTAGGCACTGTTCAAGCTAGGTATACCCTTTAGCATCATATGAAGCTCCTGCATAGCAATTTCAATAAAGTTTAGAATTTTCACAGTAGGTGGTGGCCCAGTTGATACCTTTTCTTAAGTTCCAAACCCCATCCCTCTGTGCATAAGGTGTTATCGCTCAAACATAAACTTAATGAAATTTGTCTTTTAAAAAGTTCAGGGTATTTATATTGCAAAGTTAGAATGTTTCCTTACTTTGGATTTTCATAGGTAACCCAAACATAGTTTAAAGCATGTTAGTATATTAGGTGAGAAAGTTGTCACAATCATGCTATTTTACAATCTCTTTTAACTACCATCTTCTTTCTTCTTCAGGACAGTAAATAAAATGAACCAAACCATGTGGAAATTAAATCTATATTCCTTTAACCATAGGGTTTGTTCTCTCCCATTGGCTGTCACTCCTGTGATTGCCCAGGTGCAATGTTGTCCTGTGTGTATTATTGTGTCTCTCCCACTTTGACTTGACTTACTGCTTCTTGTGAATGGAAAGGGTCAAATGAACATCTGTGGGAATTTGTGGAAATTCTATGATTACAAGAATGGTTAAAAAGCCTGTTTTTTTTTTTTTTCTGGATTAGAGAAGCAACTGTGAAAGAGTTTTAGAGCAGGTCTCCCTGGAGGCTGGGAATGCATATGTCAGCCTGTGAATTTCCACTTAAAAGTTCTGAAGAGAAATAAATCAATATGGAGGTTACTGTAGCATAAATTATACCATGGTTTGTGTTGCAAGTGAGCTTGAGTCATGTTTTGAGATACCATCTGTGGGGTCAATTTAGAATGCTGCCTATAACCATCATGACAATGAAATATTATGGGTAGTATGTGTGCTTGCTAAACACAATTTATAAAAAAAATCCTAACTAATCTTCTCTATATTTGAAGCTATGGAACATTTAGAAGTATCTGGAACTGAACAAATTTGAAATGGAGACTCTAAAAGCCTTCATTTAATGAGTGGTTGTAACTAACAGGTGTTTTACGTAAAATAGATTTTATCTAAGGAATAGCAAAATGAAGATGACACTAGTATTTTGGAGGTGGTCGTACCATAGTGACAAAGTCTTGTAAGTAATGTAAGCATGAAAGATGTTATAGGAAAGGGACACTGTGGGTAAGAAAGATGAAAAATAAGCATAGTTAAAATCCCAGAGCACCAAAAGATGGAACTTTCCTAGTAGAAACTATAGAAAAAAGAATGTGAGGATGATCACGTGTGCCTTGAGCGGTGGCTGAGCGGTGTGGAGTAGTTGTCACCAATGCAGAGAATGGGCGTTTGATTCCTATCACCCATATAGGTCAGCCCACAGCAACTTTTAACTCCAGCTACAGGAAAGAAAACACCCTTTCTTGTCTTTGTAGGCACCCACACACAGATACACATGACGGAGATTTAAATAAATCTTTTACCAAATGAGGTAAAGGTGGAGGAAAAATGGAAGGAAGGCAGTGAAGGAATGATTGCTAGCCCTTTGGGGCTGAAACTAATGACCTGGGATGGAACAGCCAAGAAAATAGCAAAGCATAGTTGGAAACATTAACTATCACAGGCCATTGTGAAAATATACACAGTCTTGAGGTAGTATTTGTTCATGTTCTGCTGAGCAGACTGTGTGTGGTTATGCATTAACTAGCTCCATCTTCAGCTTGCTTCTGTGAATTATTAAGCAAACCTGAGATAAGAGATTCACTTACAGCTTGATACCTTCACTTTGAAATCTGCCACTGTGTCCTTTCTGCCTCAGCAGTAAGAGTGCCCGAGCTCCGTCAGTCCCCAGCTTCACACGGTAGAAGGTCATAATTGACTCCTGGAGTTTTCCTTTGACCCTGGCACAAGCACTGTGACATGTGCTGTCACCAACAAAATAAGATACCAAACGAACAAATAAATAAGTAAATAGTTTCAGTGGTATTTTTTAGTCATAACTTAGTTGATTCTATGTTAATGGAATAAAGAGTTATCAATAAGAAAGTAATTTATTACAATATCATAAGAAAATATCCCTTTTATATATTATTTAACTAAAAGAAAAGTACTTCCTAGAAACCAGGGATGTTATGTATTCATGTTAACACCATCAGTGATTCTATTCAGAAAAGCAAGGAGAGTTTCCAAACAAGTAAATCTTATTAAGTAATGGGTTAATACTAAGAGTTCCAGTAGTTGGGAAAACTTATTGATATTAACATTTCTAGTATTATAATGACAAATAATTTTGCTGGTTAAAATGCAAACTAAAGATGCAGCTAATATTAAAGCTATAAAGATATTCCTTACAAAGGAAAAGATGCGAATTGGGAGGCTCATTATTACTATTAATACTAAAAAATATTTCAAAGTTTTGTAGGAAGCAGGATATAAAAGAGAATTGGATCACTTGTGCTGAAAAAATAAAGCTAAATGTAGGATTATTTTCGATCAAACATGTTTTCCCTAGAAAATACATGATCATGAAAAAAACTTCAAGGAAAAAAAGAAAAGAAAAATTTAAGCCATTTATATATTCTTGAAATGCATAAATGGTAAAAAACATTCTTTTCAAAATCAAATAGAAGAGCTAGTAATTGAGAAATAAAGCAGTAAGCTACATGTAAATCTTTTTAATACAATTTTAAATTCATATTTTATATATTTTATTTTACGCAGGAGGTATTGTTCAGTAGTAGAATCATATACACAGAAACAATAAACACACTCAGCAGAGGCTCTTGTTTACAAATGAATTAAAAAAGAAGATGAACAGATTTCTTTTTTTTTTTAGCTTGTGGAATTATTTTTTATTTTTTTTTAGTTCACCTTAATTTTTTTTTTATTGAGAAAAAGAAAAAAGTTTCCGCCTCCCCCCAGCCTCCCATTTCCCTCCCCCTCCTCCCACCCTTCTCCCACTCCCACCACTCCTCTCACCCTCCCTCTCCAGTCCAAAGACTAGTCAGTGTTCCCTTCCCTGTGGAAAGTCCAAGGTCCTCCCCCCTCCGTCCATGTCTAGGAAGGTGAACATCCAAACTGGCTAGGCTCCCACAAAGCCAGAACTTGAAGTAGGATCAAAACCCAGGGCCATTGTCCTTGGTTTCTCATCAGCCCCCATTGTTCGCCATGTTCAGAGAGTCCTGTTTTATCCCATGCTTCTTCCGACAGAGTCCAGCTGGCCTTGGTGAGCTCCCAATAGATCAGGCACACTGTCTCAGTGGTTGGGTGCACCCCTCGTGGTCCTGACTTCCTTGCTCATGTTCTCCCTCCTTCCGCTCCTCATTGGGAACGTGGGAGCTCAGTCCGGTGCTCCTGTGTGGGTCTCTGTGACTATCTCCATCCATCACCTGAGGAAGGTTCTTAGTCAAGAGAATAATTATATGTTTTTCCTTGGGTTCACCTTCTAATTTAGCTTCTTTAGGTTCACCAATTATATACTCCGTGACCATTATTTATGGCTAGAAACCAATTATGAGTGAGTACATCCCATGTTCATCTTTTTGGGTCTGGGATACCTCACTCAGGATAGTGTTTTCTATTTCCATCCATTTGCATGCAAAATTCGAGAAGTCATTGTTTTTTACCGCAGCGTAGTACTCTAATGTGTATATATTCCACACTTTCTTCATCCATTCTTCCATTGAAGGGCATCTAGGTTGTTTCCAGGTTCTGGCTATTACAAATAATGCTGCTATGAACATAGTTGAACAGATGCTTTTGTCATGTGATAGGGCATCTCTTGGGTATATTCCCAAGAGTGGTATTGCTGGGTCCAGGGGTAGGTTGATCCCGAATTTCCTGAGAAACCGAAACACTGATTTCCAAAGTGGTTGCACAAGATTGCATTCCCACCAGGAATGGATGAGGGTACCCCTTCCTCCACAGCCTCTCCAGCAAAGGCTATCATTGGTGTTTTTGAATTTAGCCATTCTGACAGGTGTAAGATGATATCTCAAAGTTGTTTTGATTTGCATCTCCCTAATCGCTAAGGAGGTTGAGCATGACCTTAAGTGTCTTTTGGCCATTTGAACTTCTTCTGTTGAGAATTCTCTGTTCAGTTCAGTGCCCCATTTTTTAATTGGGTTAATTAGCATTTTGAAGTCTAGTTTCTTGAGTTCTCTATAAATTTTGGAGATCAGGCCTTTGTCTGTTGCAGGGTTGGTGAAGATCTTCTCCCAGTCAGTAGGTTGTCTTTTTGTCTTAGTGACAGTGTCTTTTGCTTTACAGAAGCTTCTCAGATTTAGTAGGTCCCATTTATTCAATGCTGCCCTTAATGTCTGTGCTGCTGGGGTTATACATAGAAAGCGATCTCCTGTGCCCATTTGTTGTAGGGTGGTTCCCACTTTCTCTTCTATCAGGTTCAGTGTGTTCGGACTGATATTGAGGTCTTTGATCCATTTGGACTTGAGTTTTGTGCAAGGTGATAGATATGGGTCTATTTTCAATCTTCTACAGGTTGATATCCAGTTGTGCCAGCACCATTTGTTGAAGATGCTTTCTTTCCTCCATTGTATACTTTTAGCTCCTTTATCGAAAATGAGGTGATCATAGGTTTGTGGGTTAAAATTTGGGTCTTCTATGCGATTCCATTGATCGACTTCTCTGTTTTTATGCCAGTACCACACTGTTTTCATTACTGTAGCTCTGTAATAGAGTTTGAAGTCAGGGATGGTAATGCCTCCAGAAGATCCTTTATTGTATAGGATTGTTTTAGCTACCCTGGGTTTTTTGTTTTTCCATATAAAGTTGATTATTGTCCTTTCCAGATCTGTGAAGAATTTTGTTGGGATCTTGATGGGGATTGCATTGAATCTATAAATTGCCTTTGGTAGAATTGCCATTATTACTATGTTGATCCTCCCAATTCAAGAGCAAGGGACGTCCTTCCATTTTCTGGTATTCTCTTCAATTTCTTTCTTCAATGCCTTAAAGTTCTTGTCAAATAGGTCTTTTACTTCCTTGGTTAGAGTTACCCCAAGATATTTTATGCTGTTTGTGGCTATCGTGAAAGGTGAAGTTTCTCTGATTTCCCTCTCTGCTTCCATATCCTTCGTATATAAGAGGGCGACTGATTTTTTGGAGTTGATCTTGTATCCTGCCACATTACTAAAGGTGTTTATCAGCTGTAGGAGTTCTTTGGTGGAGTTTTGGGGGTCGCTTATGTACTCTATCATATCATCTGCAAATAACGAAAGTTTAACTTCTTCTTTTCCAATTCGAATCCCCTTGATCCCCTTATGTTGTCTTATTGCTATTGCTAGAACTTCAAGCACTATATTGAAGAGATATGGCGAGAGTGGGCAGCCTTGTCGTGTTCCTGAGTTTAGTGGGATGGCTTTGAGTTTCTCTCCGTTTAATTTGATGTTAGCTGTCGGCTTGCTGTATATAGCTTTTATTATATTTAGGTATGACCCTTGTATCCCTAATCTCTCCAAGACTTTTATCATAAAGGGATGTTGAATTTTGTCAAATGCTTTTTCAGCATCTAATGAAATGATCATATGGTTTTTTTCTTTCAGTTTATTTATATAATGAATTACATTGATAGATTTTCGTATGTTGAACCAGCCCTGCATCTCTGGGATAAAGCCTACTTGATCATAATGGATAATTTTTCTAATGTGTTCTTGGATTCGGTTTGCCAGTATTTTGTTGAGGATTTTTGCGTCAATGTTCATGAGTGAGATTGGCCTGTAATTCTCTTTCCTGGTAGAGTCTTTGTGTGGTTTTGCTATCAGAGTAACTGTAGCTTCATAAAAGGAATTTGGTAATGACTCTTCTGCTTCTATATTGTGAAATACATTAAGGAGTATAGGTATTAGGTCTTCTTGGAAGTTCTGATAGAATTCCGCATTGAAGCCGTCTGGTCCTGGGCTCTTTTTGGTAGGGAGGTTTCTGATAACAGATTCTAATCCTTCGCGACTAACAGGTCTATTTAGATTGTTCACCTGGTCCTGGTTTAACTTTGGTATATGGTATTTATCTAAAAAAGTGTCCATTTCTTTTACATTTTCCAGTTTTGTGGCATACAGGCTTTTGTAGTAGGATCTAATGATTCTCTGAATTTCCTCTGTGTCTGTGGTTATGTCCCCCTTTTCATTTCTGATCTTATTAATTAGTATATTCTCTCTCTGCTGTTTAATTAGTTTGGATAGGGGTTTATCAATCTTGTTGATTTTCTCCAAGAACCAGCTTTTTGTTTCATTGATTCTTTGGATTGTTTTCTGTGTTTCTATTTTGTTGATTTCAGCCCTTAGTTTGATTATTTCCAGTCTTCTACTCCTCCTAGGTGAGTCTGCTTCTTTTTTTTCTAGAGATTTCAGGTGGGCTGTTAAGTCTCCAATGTGTGCTTTCTCTGTTTTCCTAAGTGGGCACTTAGTGCTATGAACTTTCCTCTCAGGACTGCTTTCATAGTGTCCCATAAGTTTGAGTATGTTGTTTCTTTATTTTCATTGAATTCAAGGAAGACTTTAATTTCTCTCTTTATTTCTTCCTTGATCCAGGTGTGGTTCAATAGTTGACTGTTCAGTTTCCATGAGTTTGTAGGCTTTCTGAGGGTAGCATTGTTGTTGAACTCTAACTTTAATCCATGGTGATCTGATAAGACACATGTGGTTACCAATATTTTTTTGTATCTGTGGAAGTTTGCTTTGTTACCGAGTATGTGGTCAATTTTCGAGAAGGTTCCATGAGCTGCAGAGAAGAAGGTATATTCTTTCCTATTTGGGTGGAATATTCTATAGATGTCTGTTAAGTCCAATTGATTCATTACCTCCTTTAATTCTCTAATTCTCTGTTAGGTTTCTGTCTGATTGACCTGTCCATTGGTGAGAGAGGAGTGTTGAAGTCTCCTACTATTAGTGTGTGCGGTTTGATGGCTGCTTTGAGTTTTAGTAATGTTTCTTTTACGTACGTGGGTGCTTTTAAATTAGGGGCATAGATATTTAGGATTGAGACTTCATCCTGTTGAATTGTTCCTGTTATGGGTATAAAATGTCCCTCTCCATCTCTTCTGATTGATTTAAGTTTGAAGTCAACTTTGTTAGAAATTAGTATGGCCACACCTGCTTGTTTCTTAGGTCCATTTGCTTGATAAGCCTTTTCCCAGCCCTTTACTCTGAGTAGGTGCCTGTCTTTGTGTTTGATATGTGTTTCTTGTAAACAGCAGAGTGTTGGATCCTGTTTTCGTATCCAATCTCTTAGCCTGTGCCGTTTTATAGGTGAGTTGAGCCCATTGACATTAAGTGATATTAATGACCAGTGGTTGTTAACTCCGGTCATTTTTTTAGTAGTAGAGTTTGTGTGTTTCCCTTCTTTGAGTTGTGCTGGTGAAGGGTCTCTAGATGTCTGAGTTATTGTGGTCATTGTTGGACTCCTTGGTTAGTGATTTTCCTTCTATTACTTTCTGTAGAGCTGGATTTGTGGCTACGTATTGTTTAAATTTGTTTTTATCCTGGAAAATTTTGTTTTCTCCATTTATAGTGAACGAAAGCTTGGCTGGGTATAGTAGTCTGGGCTTGCATCCGTAATCTCTTAGTTTTTGTAGTACATCTATCTATGACCTTCTGGCTTTCATGGTTTCCATAGAGAAGTCCGGTGTAAGTCTGATAGGTTTGCCTTTATAAGTAACTTGGCCTTTTTCCTTTGCGGCTCTTAATATTCTTTCTTTATTCTGAATGCTTTGTGTTTTGATTATTATATGGCGAGGAGATGTTTTTTTTTGATCCAGCCTATTTGGTGTTCTGTATGCTTCTTGGACCCTCATAGGTACCTCGTTCTTTAGGTTGGGAAAGTTTTCTTCTATAATTTTATTAAATATATTTTCTGGACCGTTGAGTTGCACTTCTTCTCCTTCTTCTACTCCAATTATTCTTAGGTTTGGTCTTTTTATTGTGTCCCATATTTCCTGAATGTTTTGCGATGAGAACTTGTTGGACTTGCTGTTTTCTTTGATCAGTGCGTTTATTTTCTCTATGTTATCTTCAGCATCTGAGATTCTTTCTTCTATCTCTTGTATTCTGCTGGTTATGCTTGTTTCTGTAGTCTCTATTCGTTTACCTAAATTTTCCATGTCCAGCCGGCCCTCTGATTGTGTTTTCTTCTTTGCCTCCATTTCAGTTTTCAAGTCTTGAACTGTTTCCATTATCTGTTTGATTGTTTTTCCTTGGTTTCCTAGGGTATCATTCACTGATTTATTCAATTCTTCAAACTTTCTGTTATACTTCTCATCCATTTCTACCAGGGCATTTTTTACATGCTGTTTAAGGGCGTCAATCACTTTCATAAAGTCAAATTTTTCTGCTTCTTCTTGGTTAAAGTGTTCCTGTGCTCCTGTTGTGAGGTCGCTGGGTTCTGGTGGTTTCATGTTGTTCTTCAGATTGCTGCGTGAATTCTTGCATTGGCGTCTGCCCATCTCTTCCTCCAAATGCTCCTCTATGGATCTTCTTTTACAGGATCAGGTTTCCTTGCCCACTGCTGTACCTTCCCAGTGATGTCGCTCCCCAGTGATGGCTCTCCTGGTGCCCGGATTGGTTCTCCGTGCTGCTTGGATAGCTCGTAAACAAAGGGCTTGACTTGCTTGCTGCAGGCAGGCCATCCAGATGGAACTTCTCAGCACCTAAACCTGGCCGCCTGGTGGCCCAAGCCTTAATGTAGGAGCTTAAAATTGTTCTTGAGCATTGGTCCTAGCTTACACCAGGGCAGGGTTGGGGGGAGGGTGCTGGGGGGCTGAGTCGTGAGTAA
>JABTXL010005547.1:2092907-2124857 GCA_025134845.1 Neodon shergylaensis
AAAGAAGGCCCTGCAGAAGGAGCAGGGGGAAGGGGGGTTGTGAAGATGAACAGATTTCAAAGAGGCTTTCCAACTGACATCAAGAACAGTAATTAATGTCACATACCAAAGTTGGCCAGCCATTTAAACGCAAAAGACCCTAATTTAAATGTAACAGTTTTATTAGTAACATAATTATTTATAAATCAGGGAATTATTTATAAAGTAATATAAAAGTTACATTTCATATGTGCTTATTATATATGGTGAATATTCTACATAGAAATCAAAATAAAAATTAATTTGTAGCTAGGTGGCGGTGTCTCATGCCTTTACTTCCAGCATTTGCAAGGAAGAGGCAGGCCTGAGTTCGAGACCAGCTTGGTCTACAAAGCTGGCCCCACAACAGCCAGGACTATACAAGAAATTATGTCTCAAAAGCCCCCAAAAAGCTTTTAAAAATATAATTTTGTCTTAGGTTACTTATAGTGATAGTGAGGGAACATTTAATTTTTCATTGTATCTTTTTATGTATTCTGATTTATTTTAACCATGATTATATCTTATTATGGAAATCATCTAAAGTTAAAATAAATGGACTTTGTAAAGAAGAACTGTCTCTGAAGAAGTAGCTTTTACACTTAACTATTGCATGTGTGTGTCCACCGTGTGGTTTCTAAGGGCTGGCAAAGTCATTAGGTTTAGCAGCAAATGCCTCTATCTGCTGAACAATTTTGACAGCCCATAAAAAAACTCCTAAATCCAAAAGTAATACAAGAAACCACAAACAAATTTACAAAAAAATGTTTGAATTGTGAGATGTATAAAACAGACTAAACCTTTTAATGAATGAGATTAAAAGCTTAATATGTAATAGCAGTCAATATTCTACCAAGTAATTCACTTTGAGACAGTGACAGCAAAGAGATAATTGAGAGAAAGCAGCCTGTTCTCCAGCTGGAACCATGAGGGCCATGCCAGAGAAGAAATGCAAAGTTCCTAATTGACAAAGTGCCTGTAAAAGATGTTTGCCCAAAAGATCTATTGAAGGCAAGGGGACAGTTACCTATGAAAAAATTAATCTTCATCTAAAGGAATATAGTCATATGGTCAGAACTGAAATTCAGATGATTAGCATGGCATAAACACTGGCAACTTCTCGCTACTATAGAGCACAGACTGACATTCTAACTGAGAATCAGAGATCACAGTAATGTGTGCCCATGGGTCTACAAGTTATTTTAACGTCTTCGCTTGTGTCAGATATTCATTTGCATCTTGGTTAATGTCAACATGGTCTCAAATAGCATGTAGAGGAATGAGAAACTGTCCTGCATGGGGCAATCTCTTCAGTTAGTAAGCAGTGAGTACTTGTCAAATTGAAATAAGCACACACACACACACACCATACATGGGAGCAGGGAGAGAACACATTGGGAGTAGAACACTGCTGTATCTCTTCCCAGAGATATGTCAAATTAATACAAATTATGACAGCAAAAGTGTCACTTTTCATATTTTTAAAGAGATCAGAAATAATAAACTCAAATGCTAGCCAGGAAACGTAAGTGTGTCTGCAAAATACAGCCAGGACAATCCTTTGCTAGCAATTTGCAAATCTACTGACATTACACTTTTTTTTAAATTATTCTTTTTTTATTGAAAAAAAAATCTCTGCCTCCTCCCAGCCTCCCATTTCTCTCCCCCTCTCCCCACTCCTCTCCCCCTCCCTCTCCAGTCCGAAGAGCAGTCAGGGTTCCCTGCCCTGTGGGAAGTCCAAGGTCCTCCCCCCTCCATCCAGGTCTAGGAAGGTGAGCATCCAAACAGGCTACATGCAGTAGGATCAAAACCCAGTGCCATTGTCCTTGGCTTCTCATCAGCCCTCATTGTCTGCCATGTTCAGAGAGTCCGGTTTTATCCCTTGCTTTTTCAGTCACAGTCCAGCTGGCCTTGGTGAGCTCCCAATAGATCAGCCCCACTGTTTCAATGGGTGGGTGAACCCCTCGCGGTCCTGACTTCCTTGCTCATGTTCTCCCTCCTTCTGCTCCTCATTAGGACTTTGGGAGCTTAGTCCGATGCTCCAGTGTGGGTCTCTATCTCTATCCATCGCCAGATGAAGGTTCTATGGTGATATGCAAGATATTCATCAGTATGGCTATAGGATAGGACCATTTCAGGCTCCCTATCCTCAGCTGCCCAAGGAACTAACTGGGGACATTGCCCTGGGCACCTGGGAGCCCCTCTAGGTTCAAGTCTCTTGCCAACCCTAAGATGGCTCCCTTAATTAAGATATATACTTCCCTGCTCCCATATCCACCCTTCCTTTATCCCAACCATCCCATTCCCCCAAGTTCCCCCCATCCTCCCCTTCTCACTTTTCTCTCCCCATCTCCCCTTACCCCCATCCCACCCCACCCCCAAGATCCCAATTTTTGCCCGGCAATCTTGTCTACTTCCAATATCCAGGAGGATAACTATATGTTTTTCTTTGGGTTAACCTTTTATTTAGCTTCTTTAGGATCACAAATTATAGGCTCAATGTCCTTTCTTTATGGCTAGAAACCAATTATGAGTGAGTACATCCCATGTTCATCTTTTTGGGTCTGGGTTACCTCACTCAGGATAGAGTTTTCTATTTCCATCCATTTGCATGCAAAATTCAAGATGTCATTGTTTTTTATCGCTGAGTATATATTCCACACTTTCTTCATCCATTCTTCCATTGAAGGGCATCTAGGTTGTTTCCAGGTTCTGGCTATTACAAATAATGCTGCTATGAACATAGTTGAACAAATGCTTTTGTAATATGATAGGGCATCTCTTGGGTATATTCCCAAGAGTGGGTATTGCTGGGTCCTGGGGTAGGTTGATCCCGAATTTCCTGAGAAACCACCACACTGATTTCCAAAGTAGTTGTACAAGTTTGCATTCCCACCAGCAATGGATGAGTGTACCCCTTCCTCCACAACTTCTCCAGCAAAGGCTATCATTGGTGTCAGAATGGCTAAAATCAAAAACACCAATGTCATTACACTTTTATTCTTTTTCACTCAGTGCTCTATTTCTTGTAATTTTACGTCATGTTCCTAAGGGCCATTTTTCAGTTCCCAGCACCATCGTGGCACCACACAATCTTCCATAATGCCAGTGCAGGTTATCTGATGCTCTCTTCTTGATGCTGATGAGGGCTCCAACTTTACATTCTGTTTGTGAACACTTCTACATGTAAAATAAATAAATCTTCGAAGAATTAAAGGTAAAATGGCTAATAAGTAAATAGATGTGTGTACACATTCCTATGACCAGGAATATACATGTATATGATTGTGTTAAATGAAAACTTAGATATTTAAGTAGGATATGTATCTTATACTCACAATATAGAAAACATTTATGATGAAATCATCTAGTGGCATAAATTAGAAAGTATGACACTGTGTATTAAAAGTTTAATTTAGAAATAATTTCTAGGTTTTTTATTCTTCCAAAAATATTGTTGGCATATTATTTTGAAGCTTTTAAATGAAATTAAGAGGGAATAAAGTGGTCACAGGTGTTTAATTATTAATTCTCGAGTGAATCCAAGTTACCACATTAATAATTAGTTTAAAGAAAGCTGAAAGGCTCAGAAGTGCAGGACAATTTAGTTAGAAACAACATTGAAGTCATTCCTTTGATTTGACAAGAGAGATGGGAATTACATGCTGTACTTTTTAAATGATTGTGAAAATGTCACTCAGCAAACTTTATCTTATCAATTTATTAAGAACCTAAAACAGGTTATTCTTATCAGGATTTAAAAACATTTTCTGTGTGTTTCAGAGATCCAGATTCCTTCATTTGTAACATCAGAAATTTGTACGCCTTAATTAGTTTGTCATTCTTGGATCAGACATTGTAATCTGTGCAGGAGGGCAGCCCAGCCTACCCATTTCCTGCATAGCTATTCTTTGACACCTTCCTACCAATCCTGGCTTGTTTAGCTAACGATGCAAAGGACCATTAAAGCCAAAGTCAGAAAGAAGGTACTGTAAATCCAAATCATCTTAGTAAGCTTTATAGACTGTAAATATTTAAGTGGAGAAGATTATCACACACTTTTTCAGCCAAAGACAGAAAGACAGAAGTGTCGCTTCCTTTAAAAAATGATAAGGCTATTTCTGTAACTTCTCCCAGCAGGAACTTCCATTGCCTTTAGTTGGGTGTCCCAGACTTCTTACAGCTTGGGGCAATAATTCATTCAGTTTAAAAACTTACCTCATCACTTTTGTTTTTTAATACATTTTCACAAGATTAGGAACGGTTCACATTTTTTTCTGCTCTATTAAGAGTAGTTTTGGTATATTTGAATTTCAGCTCTGTCAAAATCTGCACACGTCCTAGGGGACTGCTGTGTGGGCAACACACAGCTGTTGTAGTAAGTCCTTCTGCAGCAGCTTCCTATTCCCAGTGACCCGTTCTTAACTAGTCCAGTGGTAACTATTCTGTATTTACAACAGATATAAACCGTAATTGTGGATATTCCAAACTGGCCGCACCTTCAGTTCTGATCCTTCTACAATTCCATGTTAAATGATTCGAATTATACAGATCTATATCTCTGACAGTACCAACACCTGTATAATGGCTGTCTATACTCTGTGCTATTTAATTTCATGTCACAATGCTGCTTGATACCATTATAGTCAATTAGTGACATATTGCTTTCAAGGAATAATAATTGTTATGAAGCTTCTTTGAAAAAGTTATCGATGTGTAAACTCACATCGATACTGGTGACAGGAAAGTCTATGCAGTCCTTCCTGGGTAGCAAAGGAGATCAATGGGAATGGGGCCACTGTTGGGGAGCATGTTCAGAGTGTCTTGTGTATTTGTGTGAAAATGTCTTTAGTAACACTGTATTACAAAAAAAAATAGAGAGAGTGTTGTAAGTGAGAATTCCATGCTTTCTGAGATGCATATTTGAAATTAGTTGGCCTGTGCATTGTGAAACAGAGCCTCAAACTAAGGATGAGATTTGTAATCCTTATGAGAAACGAAAAATCCACAGAACAACAAGCACACCTTTGATATGTCAATATGTGAAATTTAAAAGTGTAAAGCTTTTATTTTTGTTTCTGGTTATTTTTCATTATTATTACTTTTATTTTTAAAAGCAAATCAACTTAGCCTTATATTTTACATTTTAATCATCTGCTGCCTGAGACTGATTTGTGGGAGGTCTGTGCTAAATGGCAGGAGCGCCTGAGGGAGTGGGATCAAGTTACCCAGTTCTCCAAATTCTTGAAGAAGATCGATGCTGAGAGACCAAATAAGAACACGAGGTTTTTGGATCTGACTCATCAGAAGTACTTAGGGCGTTGGTTATAATTTTAGTAAAGAAGAACAAATGTACAATCTTATGCCGGTCACTCAGAGATCTGATATAGTACAACTGAAATGCAGCTGAGAAATTACCTCTGAACACACACTGTGTTATAAAGTGTGCTAAGCTTGGAAACACACTGACATATCAGTTTTCATTCTTCTTAATATTTTGTCATATTAAATACCTAGAAAGTAATGTTATGTCTGTGCTCATTCATTCAGGTAGCATAACCCTGAATGACACTTTATGAATACTGTATACAATAACTGCTCAGGAAATTGTAAACTCTATTTCTTAATGATCTTATATCCAAATACATACAAAAACTATAAAAACAGGGATGTTTCCCTAAAGAATGAATTTCTCACTTTCATATGAAGAATAGTTATGCACTTACTGCCATTTAAATCTGACCATAGCATTGTAAAAGGCAACCTGTAAAATTGAATGAACAGTCCCTGTTCTTTATAATATAGCTACTCCATTAGCCTACGCTGAACATGCTAGGTTTCTTCTATGAGAACATAAAATAAGAAAATGTCACTTCTCTGACGAAAGTATAAAACTGTTTGCTGAGTGCTCTCTGTCTCTTGCCCTACCTGAGGCAGTAGTGCCCTGCCATCAACTGCTCTCTGGGGAGGTCTGTCATCAGAGAAGGGAGAACAGTCTCCTCTGAGAACACAGTGAAGGATGAGGCCCTAATTCCAACAACTGGGAAAGCACGGAAGGTTGCAGAAAGCATGTGGTGAGCTTGGAAGTAGATACACTTACTCCAGCCTCACCAAAGACCACACTTCTCCGTAATACTCCAGCCTCCATCTCATGACAGCTGTACAGCAGGAAAGCCTGTCTAAGCCTGGCCTCCTGTGTAATATGTATTCGATGAGTGCTCAATATTCAGAGTCAGTTCTAAAGATACCAGTGGATAAAATGACAGACACTAATCCAAAATGAATCACCTAGGCACAGATTCTAGAACCATAACTTAGTTCCTATGTGAGCATTCATATTTCTGAAATAATTTTATTTAAATTGTCACTGGTGTTACTATAAACTACTTCAATTTTTTTTTTTTTTAGTTTTTTGAGACAGGGTTTCTCTGTAGCTTTGGAGCCTGTCCTGGCACTAGCTCTTGTAGACCAGGCTGGCCTCGAACTCACAGAGATCGGCCTGCCTCTGCCTCCCGAGTGCTGGGATTAAAGGCGTGTGCCACCACCGCCCGGCTACTTCAATTTTTTAAAAATGAGAATGTTGTTACTAGTGGGAAAAATTCCCACCCAATACACTTTATGCTTATTGAGACAGCATCAGACAGGTGGTGGTGGCACACGCCTTTAATCCCAGCAATCGGGAACAGAGGCAGATGGATCTCTTTGAGTTTGAGGCCAGCCTGGTCTACAGAGCTAGTTCCAGGACAGGCTCCAAAGCTACAGAGAAACTCTATCTCAGGGGAAAAAAAAAAAGCATGATACTGATAGCTACTAACATTAATCTGAGTCACAATTGCAAACACATTCATAGTTGCTGTGGAATTTATCTCTTTTTCCCCCATTTTAATCAGAATTACCTCCCTAGTCCTTAGCACGGACATAACGTAGCACCAGAGAGCACTAACTAGCACCTGAAGCGATGGGAAGTATTCTGGAGTCCAGCACTTCTGTTCAGTGTCACAGTAAGCACAGAACTAAAAAAGAAGGAAACTTAGCCACAAAGGAACAACCACTTGAACTGAAACTGGGGCAGTTTTCAGCTGCTTCTTTGAGCATAAACAGTGAAAGGGATGTAAGAAAGCGTTTAGAGATAGAATGCATCCAGCTTTGGGCTTGAATATTGTTGTGTATACCTAGCAATTACAGACTGTCCACTTGTAATAGTCTTTGAAAAACTTCAAATTTCTCTCTCCATGAATAAAACTTATATGCATTACATATAATAAATATATTTGCTAGTATATAAAGAAAAGATTCTAAATAATTATACATATAAACATTGAGATTTGGATACAAACTTCTGTAAAAGATAATGTTACCTGTGTGTTTCTCACTAGTAGACCACCTTTGTCTGAGTCTACCGTGTCTGATTTTTCTGTGGTGGCATCCATAGTTGTGCTATGCTGCCAGCCTTCAAGAGCCAATCATTAATGCTATTAACAAATCACACTGATAGAATTTCATTTTGGATGGATTATGCAAATATGTTTTTCAGTTAATAAAATCAAAAGAAGATTGAAAAAGAGTCAGCACAGTTTCCTGACAAAATACCAAATCTTTAATACTTGGCTTGCTTAAGGTGCGGTAAATTGTTTTATATACCAGTGTTGTTACAAATGAATACTTAATGAAATAATGTGTTTGATATATTTTTTGAAATATCAACCACTTTCCAGCATTAATCAATTTCTATTTTTACATCAATTATCTCTTTTAAAATGATGAACTTAGTTGGAAGGGGCTTGCCTGGAACAAAATAATTCCTTTTATCTTTCCACTATTTCAGCAGTGATCACCTCCCCCGTTGATTTTATGTCCGTATACAATGGGTTCTGGAGTGTGGCGTCACTGTACTTGGTGCCCTAACATAAATCCCAGGGAGCTGGTTACCCCTTCATGGTGTACTCTTAGGGACAGCACTCATCTCTTGTTTGTGTTAAATGTCTTTGTTTTTTCACACCACAAGGCCTAAATTAAATCAAAGTCATTTCAGAGCAAGGATAGAATAAGTCCTCAGTGGGAAGTGGCACACAGGAATCCTGCACACCGGATGCAGATGTCAGACTGGCCAGTGTCTTTAACATGCCAGTGCTCCCTGACCTGTCAATCAGTCATAGTGCCACAGAAATTGTGGCTATAAAATTAATATTTTCAAATAAACCCTGGAATACTCGTTGAGAGTGGGTAGACTTTAGGTCATCTGTGCAGATAAGTCTAAAGGAGCAAAGGGAATGGGTAGAACTCTTAGTCAGCTCTCGTTAGACAACAGAGAAGAAACCGCCTTTCCATGCAGTATGCGAGGCTGACTTGGGATGGAGTCTGTCTCCTGTCCTATGCTTAGTGGGACTTCCCACTGCTACATTACTTTCATTCATTCACCTCTTGTCACTCGTTGCTTGTTACAAACAAAATTAGAGAAATGAACAAGAACATGCTTTTTTGTTTTGTTTTTGTGTTTTTTCCCTAACAACCAATTCATGAAGCTGTGGCAGTATCCACTCATCTCAAAATATAAATGTAAGTGAAGGTACTGATGTTTAGATACAGTCAAATATCAAAGTGGCTACAGAATGATCTAGAGCACTGGGGAAACTGCAGAGGCATTCATGACAAGCCCATTTTGTTAAAATAAGGAATGTCTTTATCTTACTCAAAAAGGACTCCTGAGCTTTACTGTTCCACTTGTCTGACTAAATTCAGACTAGTCATGCATGTAGCTATATACATGTAGCCATATGAGATCAGTCATCATTGAAAAAATACTGTTAGTAAAATAGGTCTTCATGGAATGTGAGATCACATACCAGATGTTGTGATAGAGCGTGTCCCTCCATTATTGTTTTCTTGGAGGAATGAATTCAGTCTAGAGACATGGACAAGATATTACTTAGCAAAGCAACAGCAGAAGAGCTAGTCAAAGAGAGATTGGAGTGAGCTGTCACAAGGTGGAGAATAGCATAGTGGGGCCTGTGTTGTGGATTTCAAATAAATTTTAAGAACATTTATGAAGTAGCAAATTCATGAATTAATGTGACATAATTCCTATCCCAAATCCATGGTGGGCTGGATACCCTTCTGAAGGTATTTCTGCCAATGATCACCATAAAAAGAGGAAGTTCTAAAACTCCTGGGCAAATGATATAATGATGCCGACTTTTTTGAGAATGAAGATTGTCTGTGACCTTATTCTTGCCATGACAAAACTCTCTGGCCAATAAAATGTACAAAAGAAAGTGTTTCCTTTTGGCTTGGGATTTCCAGAGTTAGAGTTCATAACCACCATTGTGGGGATGACAGCAGCAGGCAAGCATGGCGTTTCAACAATAGCTGAGAACTTACACCTTGGTCTTCATTCATGAAGCAGAGAGAGCTAGCAGTAAATGGTGGACCTGGAAAGCTGCCCATGGTGGCATACCTCTTCCACCAAGGCCACACACCCTATATTCCCAAACATCTCTATCAGCTGAGGACCGAGTGTTCAAATATATGAGTGTAGGGAGCCATTATTATTCACACCGCCAAATGGACCCTTTGTTTGTACATGTGTCTGGTTGAATACACATATACCTCAGTTTATGACATAGTCAGAACAGCCTATCTGCAGCTTCACGGGTGTTTAACTGCTCAGGGCTATGACCACTCTCTGAAGATATAGCTACCAAGTTGTACCCCATCTTCTCTTGGTCCCCTCTCATCTAGAGCTTTGTGTAGGGAAGGTCTGAAGTGGGCTTCCATCTGCATTGCTTGGATCACTTTTAGAAAGTATTCTTAAAATGTAGCCTCTCATTCTGGGGAGGGGAATTTGGGAGCACTTCAGGGGTGCTAACGAGAGCTTGCTGAAAGCTGCTTTCATTTGCTTTTCGTGAAGCTCAGCTTCTGCTCTGCGCACTTCCATTTCTCATGTCTGTGCTTAGCTCTGCGGCATTAGCATGCCTTCTCACCCTGACTTTCCTTTCTCTGTAACAACTACCTGTGGAACTTTTAAAAGAGCTTTTCAAATAGATAAGTTATAATGCTGTTCTGATGAAAAATTATTTAAAACAACCCATACAAACATCCTTGTTATTCTTATTTCACAGAGATATTTTTTAAAATATTTACATTTTGTATGTTGGGGGGGTATGCATGCCACAGGCAAGTGCCATCACCTGCTGTGCCGTCTCACAGGCCTGAAGATTTTGAACATTATGAAATTATGCAGACTTCTTTATGGAGTGATTTGGAGCAAAGATTATAATGTACTTTTAGTTGTTGTTGTTTTATTTTTTTGAGGCAGGATGTCCTGTAGCTTTAGATATCCTCAAATTCACTGAGAACCTGAATCTGGCCTAAAGGCCTTGATCATCTAGTCTCTAATCCAAGTGCTAGGATTATAAACTTGAGAGAAAACTTTGTTTCAAATACTTGATTATATTACTTCCAGTTCTCAAGCTTTGAATAAATATATATCTCTCAAATTTGAATTACTCTTTTTTATAAATTGAACCAATAAAGGAGTAAATGACACACATGTTTTGTTTGTCTAGAAATGAACATAGTTCAAACACAATAAATAGTGTCTTGGTTATTTTAATCTTTAAATTCACTGGCAGAGGACACGCTATTTTGAGAGTCATATGGTTCATGTCTTTTCACTGAGTAAGTAAAGTTAAAAATTTCCACTGTAAATACAATAAAATTCAAGTGGGAGTAATGTCACATTATGCTAACATATTCACAAAGCACAGTGTGATACACCACAACAGAAATAAAGAGCTAGTATTTTAGTTCATTAAATTAATCTGGGAAGATTTCCATCCAGAAGTAGAGGATTGTTTTAAAAAGTTGTTTTTAGAAGCTTCATTTTTCTTACTTTATAAAATCTTCTAGTAAAATGTTATATAAAAATTCAAAACTTTTGGAAAAAGTTTGCACACTAAAATAAAATTAACCTAAAATTAGTAACCTAGATTATTTCAAAAGTATCAGCATTTTATCATATTATTCTATTTTGTACATGTGTACTTCTTTTCAAATAATTTTTCTTCACTATGTTATGTGTAGGTTTTCCATTCACCGTTCATGTTGGGTACTTTCCTCATCACTTGCCATATTTGGCAACACAAGTAAGGGAGGATTACTTTGGGCTCCAAGTCTGAAGGAATACAGTCCATCCTGGAAGGACAACTTGATGGCTTGAGTGGAAGGGGGCTAGTCACAGAGACAGAAAAAGAGGAATGCTAGTGTCTACATTTAGGTTACCCAAAACACACAGACTTGATTTCAGTCCTGAGCCATAGCCCAAAAGCTGCTGAAGCTCACATTCAGGATGGATTATCTTTTCTCCTAAGATAAACCTCTCTGGAGATGTTTCTTAGCCATACTTCAAAGTGTGTCACCAAGGTCATTTCAAACCAGTCGAGTTGATAATTGAGTTTTGCCATTACGCCATGTTTTATGAAGAAAATTCCGATGGCAACCATGGCACTGAAGGGCATCTGAAAAGGAGCCTTTTCTCATTCTTACTGTGGGGACTCGGGTGGTCAGTGAAGAAAAGAACAGCAGATGAGTTTGATTCAGTGATGGGTGTGGCGGTTTCTGATTTAGAAACAGCAAGCAATGAATTCCACATATGCAGGTGAGGGTCCCTATGCAGGCCCACAGTGTGGACAGTAGATAACACTGGAGGGTGAGGGTCCTCTCTGTTCAGTTCACATCAGTTACGTCAATCGCTTTGAAAGAAACTTTGCTCAGCAAAGTCAAGTTTAATAGCCTTTTATACTTGACCTGTTCTTCTTTTTGTTTTGTTCGCTTTGTTTTTTTTTTCTAGAATAGAAGACAATGAATCAGAAATATTCAGAGTCAAATCTAGTCTAGGTCTTCAGTGTGGAATCCATGGGGTAAGGGCAGTGAATGCTTTCAGAAGATTGACTAGCAGTGTGTCCAGGCACACTGGAGCATGTGAGTCCTGATCACACTTGCGTCTTGATTAACAGTGTGTCCAGCCACACAGGAGCATGTGTGTCCTGGTTATGCTTGTGTCTTGAATAGCAATGTGTTTGGGCACATTGGAGCACATGTGTCCTGGTCATGTTTGCGTCTTGCTCATCTTCCTGTTTTCAAGGCTTTGGCATCATCAGGAATAAGCCATGGCTGAGGGCTGAGGGTGCTTAATACAGGAAAAAGAAAACAGCACATGCTCGCACACACACACACACACACACACACACACATATGCACGAGAGAGAGAGAGCGAGAGAGAGAGAGAGAGAATATGCACAGCCATATTCCTGCACACACATATATGCACGAGAGAGAGAGAGAGAATATGCACAGCCATATTCCTGCAGTCCAGAGACTTGTGAAGCTGAGACAGAATGATCACAGCTGGACGTCAGTCTGGACTATACAGGAGCTATGAAGGCCCTGTCTCAAAAACAAAAAGCAAAGTTGGACAATTCTATTTTTTTCTTTAAACAGAACACATGCTTTCTGAAGAAATATTGTTATCAGTTTGAAGAGTCACACATATGTATTTACTTTCGCCTTAAAATTAACAACTGGTGAGCTAAAGTCATAGGCTGTGGTTTAAAATCGAAAAACTAGAACCAGATTAACCTCCCCTTGGAAACTAATGAAAATTGTATACAATATTTAAAACAAGGCCTAGCAAGACCTTGGACAGTGGGTGAGAGAGATCTCTTAGATATGGAAGCCGAAGAAGTGAGAGGAGCACTCACTTAGTCTTTCCTGGACAGAGCCTCTGGTCCATGATGACAGAAGGCCAAGCAGAGCAAAGATGCCCCAACTACTGGGAGACTTGATGGGATTAAGAGAAGCCAAGGTCATCACAGTTTAAACTCTTTTGTTGTTAAACTATTTCAATTTGGGGTTCAGCAATTTTTAGAAGGAAAGGACCTTACTTTTCTCTCTTTGTTTTGTTTGGTTTCCTATTCGTTTCCCTTATTGCGCATTCCCATTTAAAGGCAGCCATACCTCAGGCGCCGAAGTCCCTCGCCAGTGCCTGACAAGGGCGCTTTATGATGTGGCCCGGAAATGTTGGCTGCAAGTACCTCAGCCTTGAAAGGGATTTTTTCAATTAAATTGTTAAGATGTGTTTTTAACGTAGTACTTTCTGAAAAATCTATTCTCCTGCAGACAGGCTTACAGCTATCTTCCATTAGGGCTGGAAATTGACTTTTTAGCCACTGACACTTGACAGGGTGTTTATTTTCCTGTTACAACAATTGCCAATTGCCCCTCCAATCTCTCTTCTCCCGGAAATAATGAAGGTCAGCTGCGATGAACCACACTCTCTGGAGCCTCTCTGACTATTTCTTTGCTTTCATATTTCGAGTTGGCAATTCTCTCATTTTCCTTAACGGGAAAAAAAAATAACAGGCCTTTAGTGCTTCAGAAGAGCTCCCAAGGTGGGCAGCACAAAGAGAGAGGAGAGAGAGGTCTGCCCGTTGTTCTCAACCTGACAACTAAAACCAGCATTTGACCAGATGGAATAGCAGTCAACACAGGCACACTTTCTGTATTTTATTACTATTATTATTTCAAAAAGCTCTTCAGTTTCCAGATAAAATATAACCTTGCAGTTGCTAAGGCAACATTTTTTTCCTTCTTAGGAACAGCAGAAAAAATTAAGTAAAAACAAACAACCCCCCCAAACTTCCATAAATTATTGATACATAGATGTCCTAAAATAATCATAACTAAATATTTTACTGGAATCCTAGGTACCAACACAGTTCATGGGCAGATTCCTAGGAAGTACAGCTTCCAGTCTATTTCTAATGGAAATAAGGGAAATGATATTTACCCCTCTTTTTTTTTTAAAAAAAAAAAAAGGTTGCAGTTTTTCTTGCTCTTGTTACTTTTATGCACCTTGCTGACTATCTGCTTTCCTCAGAATGAAGCTCAAGGCAGAATTGTCTTAGACATAGTGAAATACGAAAAGACCGACTCAGGGTGATGGTCTGCCTCTTGCCTGTACTAGCTTAGAAGCACACATTGATTGCTTCCTGTTGTAGTTGTTCCATGATGCTTCTTTCTGCTGTGATTTCATTAATTTCTCCTCACAGTATGGTAGGATTATTTATGAAAGTATTTGGAATTTAGAAATGGTTGGCACAGTCTTTCTATTTCCATTCAGAATATTCCAATAAAGTCTGACACAAAAATATGCTAATATCTATGACATGTCATTGTTTCTAAGATGTGCATATCCACATTTTACATATCATTTATTAATTTTCTCACACTATACAACTCTGGCAGGAATGGTAATAATTATTTCAACTAGGCTGGACACAAATTTGTGGCACTTTTCCTGCCTCAACCTCTTGAGTAGTGAGATCACAGCTGTGTCTTGATACCTGGCTCCAAAATTCTTAAACTTAGTTTATACCTTCCAATTCATAGTATGTTATAACTGCTCCTAGATTCTGTATATTTCAAAGTGTCATGAAATGGACATCATAATAAACAGCACTTTTGCCAGAGGAGACTAGGAATGACTTGCATGTATGAATGGATTTGAAAGACCTTTCTCCATGAGTTATTTTAATTGTGTCTCAAGAACCACCACAATGCCAAGTAGCCATATTGTTCCAAAACAAAGTCACATCTTAATTCCTACGAAAAGGGTGCTGTTTCCTAAGTCTTTTCCCTTGAGATTGTTTGTGTGGCATTATTCAGGTGTCAGTCATCCCTCAACATCCTCTTAGGATTTATTATGTCTGAATGCGTCAGACAAGACTGTTAACAAGATAGTTCATTCTGGATGCACTGTGGAGGAAGAACCACGAGGACCATGTATCTGCTTGCCATTGCTACCTCCCTAGTTCTGTTCATGGGCATCTAGTGCCTATTCGCATGATACAGAGCCTCCAAAGAAGTTCGGGGCCATTATGGGCTCTCAAGTAGATTGCTGCATTCTCTAACATTCAGATTCACTTCTCTCAAACTTGACACAATATCTGTAAAATGGGATGAGATGTTATTTTATTAATTTAGTTAGTGTTTGAAGATGTAATCTCATGAAATGCTATATTATAACTGCTACTCAACAAACATAAAGTTCTTTTCTCCACTTTCTTTATATTTTCCAGTAAACATCTCTTTAGGCCAATTTAGTAAGAAATGATTTTATGTATTATTATTTAAAGGTATCATTCTTAATGTTTTCCAAAATGTTTTAAAAATACTGACTCAGAATAGATATTAATCTCACTCAATAGTGAGTTTTAAAAAATTAGAGTAGTATGAGGATGAGAAGATGAGGAAATTAAAATTCCAGAAAAAAATTAGAATGATTATATAGTCTCAATAACAAGAGATTGGGCATTTCATTTGTGTGTTCTACTTTCTTCTATATTTTTTTATTTTATTGTGTTAAAATTTAAAATGGTATTAAGCATGGTGGTACATATCTGTAATGACAGCACTCAGGAAGTAGAGGCAGGAGAATTACAAATTGGAAGGTGGTATAGGTAATGCTAGTAGACATTGCCTCGAATCTGAAATAAAGCAAAACATCCCCTGTGAAAATTATAATAGATAGTGAATATTTGGTACCATCTGGATTCTATAGGAATGGACTCAAGAAGCTGGCAGATCTAAATCTGTAGTGTGTTTTACTCTTTCCTCATAACACTTTGAATAAGTTACTTGATATGGTCCCTGTTTCCTGTAGGGAAAATTAAATTTATACTATGACCATTAGATGAGTAAAAGGGGATGATGTGTGCAGAGTGTCCGGGCATGCTCTGCCTTAGAGAGCACAAGCGGCCAGCACAAATTCTTCTAATACCTTTGACATTGCCTAAGAAATGAAATTTTCCTTACATAAGTAAAATTCAGTGATA
Organism: Neodon shergylaensis; assembly: GCA_025134845.1. Taxonomy (NCBI): domain Eukaryota; kingdom Metazoa; phylum Chordata; class Mammalia; order Rodentia; family Cricetidae; genus Neodon; species Neodon shergylaensis. Next base: position 2,108,819 of record JABTXL010005547.1, read on the forward strand.
ATATACTTCAAATGATTACTTGTTTTTGCAAGTTTATTAATGATAATATTTTTTTGGAGAATCAATGTCCCTGGTCTGTAGAAAATGAGAATGAATTAATCAAATCTAAAGCCCCATATCAGCTGGGGATGGAGGTTTGAGCTTGTTAAGGCAATAAAGATAGAATACCATATGCTATGTCAACACTATAGAGATTATCTCCAGGTCTGCAAGTTTTCTGCAGAAATTTTGATGAAAATGTTGGAATTTAACAGTTTTAAATCAGTTATTGGCATGTTTGTGAAGAGGGGAAATGAATAAAGTTAAATGTTAATTGACCTGAATAAGAAAAGCAAAACTCTACCAGCTTTAATAGTGTTGGGAAAGTTCTAAAAGTTTCAAAGTTTAAGACAATATTAAGAATATAGCATAAAAGTGCTTACTAATTATAACCTTTAAGCAGAAATATTTGTAAATATATGTGAGCAGCATGCGTCTTTCATTCCAGTTACTTGGGAAGCTAAGGAAGATCTTGATGTTAAGGCCAATATGGACAATTTGATGATAGATCCCATAAACAAAATGCTAAAGATAGATGTTCTTCTAATTGTAAAGCAGGGGACAAAGCCATGCCCCTAACCTAGTCAAAGGTCCATATTGTTGCTTATGTTATCCCAGGGAATAAATCCATCCAGGCTGAGGTTGCCCCATCCCATCAGAGTCTGACAAAATGGTAGAGGTCTTCTAAACCTGGCTTCCTTTTCTGCATTTCTAAAGAAAGGCTGACTTTGTCACACTTTTACAAATGGCAAAGCCAGGTTTGAATGAAAGTTCTCTGGGTTATGATAATGGCCAATGCCTCCAGTGTTCAGAATTGCCTTAGTTGCTTTTCAATTGCTGTGAGAAAGTACCAAAGCAAGGCAACTTATAAAACCAAGCATTTAATTCTGGATTTACAGTTTCAGAGGCTTAGAGTTCATGGTGGCAATCAAAGGCAGGGACAGCTGAGACTCTTGATTTGCAAGTAGAAGGCAGAGAGTAGGAGACTTGGAATGGAATGAGACATTTGAATCCTTTCCTTCGATGCCCAACAGTATACCTTTTCCCAAAAGACCACACCTCCCAAGTCTTCCCAAACAGTTCTACTGGAGACTGAATAGTCAAATATGTGAGTCTATAGTGTCTGCTCTCATTCAAATCACCACAGAAAAATATCTTGCTTAAAAGGGTTATATCAGACTATTTTATTATAATATAGATAAAAAGATAAATTAATCACTTCAACTGATTAAAAATTAAATTGTATCATATAGTATTTTAGTGAATTAAAAAAAAATATTATTAGAACTTTGGCCCAATCACATTATACTCTTATGACTATGGTCTTTTCTATATGTGGCATACTGTAAACATTTTAAAACAAAGATTTAAATCTGAAAAGCAAAGGGCCTTGTGACCAAAGACATGACTCGGCAAATGACTCAGCAGTAAGAGCACTTACTCCTCTTCCCCCAGGCCCAAGTTTGGTGCCCAGCAGAGCAGGTGGCCTACAAATACCTGGATTTTGACTTTATTTTTCTGGCCTCCACAGGCACCCACATGTATAAAGCATTCTCAGACAGAGTCACACACACAGATACAGAAACAGACCAAAAGATACACAGACACACAGAAGCACACTAAAATAAATAATAAATAAATCTTAAAGAATAAGTAGGTCTTGTGATGCATGTATGTAATCCTGTCAATGACAAGCTATGATGCTATACAGTGAGGTTGTCTGAGAAAGAAGTAAGGAAGCAAGGAGTGGGGACAGAAGAAAGAATGGGAAAGAGGAAATGCAAAATACATTTATAGTGCCTTATGCATAGCTTTTGTGTATCTCTTGGTGTCGAGTTCTATTTAATGTGTTCAGGATTGTTCCTGCCTCTTGGTTCCTTGGTCTACCTGTACTGGGAAGCCACCCTGGTCTGCTTGTGACAGAGAACGGTTTCAGGCAACAGTTTTCTTTTGAAACTTTCTTTCTTGTATGCTAAAAGCACTTTTAGAATTAAAAATCTGATTTAATTATAATTCAGCAATTGTAATTTCATTCAAAATGTAAATTAATGTAATTCTATAAGGGGAGCGAAGAAGATTGGATTTTTACATAGTCCACTTTAAAGAAAGTTTATTTCTGTACTCTTCAGATCTCCTTCACTTATAATTCTCTACTAGTCCTGAATTTCACCAGGAACCCGATGATGAAAAAAGTCAAAATATCAAAGGCAAAACATTTGCATCATGCTCACTGTGGCTAAAATACATTATACAATTCACAGAAAAGAGATGATTAAAATGCTAAGTCACAGGTACAGTTCAATGATGTTGAATGAAGACTTGAAAGCGCATGAGCATATGGTAAACTCCATCTTTCATATTGTGTAAGATGATTTTTCATTTAACTAACATAGTCTGGAGAAAGAAATCCTCTGGTTTTCTTTTTAGGTACTCTGTAGTACTGTGATCTGTTTACGTAAAGAAAAGACACAACAGGACCCTGGCTACAGACAGACCATATAATTAATTACCTTTTTATTTTCAATCTTTTTATTTCTCGAACTCTTTCCTATATCAAATATGATGAACTATTTGGGATGTATAGATTATGGTTTAATTAAAAAACAGTTGCATTCAGCTACAGTAGCACTTCTTTTAGATCTATTACTCTTACAGGGAACATAAAATGTAAAATAAAGCTGAGTGTGTTAGCCCATTCTTCTAAAGCCAGTGCTGTGGATGACTTAATTAAGGGTTGAGGGATAGAGGTGAGCCTTGTATGGTAGAAACTCTTTCAAAACATTGTTTGTTTGCTTTGTAAGCATCTATTGCTATCTGAAAATAAATGTATTTGTTTCCGACAGATTGCTAAAATGAAGATTTTTCCAGTAACCCCAAAAGATTAATTGATATCTCATTTTGTGTATTTCAAAACTGAGAACGTTCCTAGAGAGATGACAGGGCAGTTAAGAGTATATCTTACTCTCACAGAGGACAAAGTCCAGTGCGGAGCACTCATGTCTAGAACTCTAGGTTAAGAGGCTGCAATACCTCTAGGACACAGTCACTAGAACTCACTTATATGCACATATTTAAACACAAATACACACACATGCACACACACAATTAAAAAAGGAGTCATTAATGTTTAGTGGAAAATATCAGCATTAAAATCTTATATATGTATTTTATAGTGTAAATTTATATTAAATACTTATAAGGAATGGATATAGGATATTTAATATTAAGAGCCATATTTTATTATTTTATTTAGTGAAACAGCAATTTTTAATTTTACATACAAATCCCAGTTCCCTCTCCTTTCCTTCCTTCCACCCCCCCCACACCTTCCTCCTCCCCATCCCCCATTTACTCCTCAGAGAAGTTTAGGCCTCCCATGGGGAGTCAACAAACTCTGTCACATCACTTGAGGCAGGACCAAGGACCTCCCCCTGTATCTAGACTGAGCAAGGTATCCCTTTATAGAGAATGATCTGCAAAAGGCCAGCTCATGCACTAGAGATAAACACTGCTTCCACTGCCAGTGGCCTCACAAACTGCCCAAATCACACAACATTCAGAGGGACTAGTTTGGTCCTGTGCAGGTTCCCTAGCTGTCGGTCTGGAGTCAGTGCCTTCCCTCTAACTCAGATCATCTGTTTCTGTGGGTATTCCCATCATGGTCTTGATCCCTTTGCCCATATTATTGCTCCTCCCTCTCTGCAACTAGACTTTGGGAGCTCAGCCTAGTGCTTCACTGTGGCTCTCTGTTGCTATTTCCATCAGTTGCTGGATGAAGGGTCTAGGATCACAATTAAGATATTCATCAATCTGATTAAAGGGCAAGACCAGTTCAGGCACCGTCTCCACTATTGCTTAGGGTCTTAGCTGGGGTCATCCTTGTGGATTCCTGGGAATTTTCATGGTGCCAGGGAAATATAATCAAATATAATAAATTTTTTTTATCCAAAACAACATGTAGGAAGTGATTATGAAAATAGATTGTTCTGCTTTAATTAGATGCAATAATTTTATAAGTTTAATCAAGGGAAGTGTTCAGGCTGCCTAAAGAAGCAAGAATAAGAACACATTAGACTTGGGAGGCAGGACTTCCTATTAGAAGACAAATGTATGGGGCCCAGGATTGGCCACTTTTCCTTATTTTCCCAGGTGCTTAGCTAGTCAAAATGGGAGGATTTCAAATTTGAGTGCAATCTAGCAAAATGATTACATAAATATTAAGTCAGGTGAACATATAATTACAGTTCTATGCTTACTTTTGTGAAAAATATGGGATATTAGTTAACTTTTAAGTGCATCAGCTTCACTTTTCCCCAAATAGACAATGACAACAAATAATAACTACCAAGAAGCCCTTATTTGGGGGTTATTTTAATGTGATAAATCTTAGCCACCCCAAGAGACTTGAAGAACCCAGGGTATTCTGCCCCATCGGCCCAAGACCAGGGAGCTTACTCTACACCTGCAGCCGGTAGCAGGACTCTACTGTTCAGTTTTAGTTGATTTTCCTTAAATTGGACCCAGTGTTTCACTAACTGGTATTCAGTCTGAAGTGGTTCATGTTCTCTTAAGAGAGCAACTGTTCTTTCACAAGTGATTACTCACGGTCCCTTAAGAAAGCAAAGATATTCTCTTATATCATTAGTCTTCATTCTCACAAATGTGGTCTCAGAACTGGTGTAATAGCAACTCTGATGTTTTCCTTATTTATCAGATGAAGTCATAAAACTAAGTCAGGTTCAGGAGAGAAGACACACTACCTGATGGTGGAAAAGAAAGGGGTAGAGGATCCTGGCAGGTTTTGTAATATGCTAAAAACCCTATGTATTAGCTAATGTTGGCTGTATTGGTTACTTTTTCCAATTCTATGGCAAAATGGCTGTCAAAAGGAACTTAAGTTGTTGGTGTACAAAAGAGTTCCACAATAGCCCAGACTGGAGTATAACAAAGATCTATTTATTTGGGAATAAACTAACAGTAAGGGCAGCAAATCTGCATTCCTCTGCATGCCCTGGGAACTGGAACCAAATCCAGTAGCTAAGAGAGCCTCGCATGCTTTTCATCTGCGTTTATAGTACATGAGATCACGCCGAAGTTGACTGGTATCTTAAAGGCTATTGTCTGAAGTAGTTCCTACAGCATTAAGGTAAATGAATTAATTTTGAGTAACTGTACAAAAAATAGCACAGTGCATCACATCAAGGGAAGCATGGTGGCAGGACTGAGTGTCTATTCTTGTGACAGGTTCATCCAGCAAGCCTAGATTCGTGAATGCTAATGCTCATAGCACTTCCTGGTTTCTCCCTTCTGTTCAGTCTGGTGCCAGACTGTGGAGTATAAATGCCCACTTTTAGGACAGAATTACCCTACCCAATAAACCACTCTAGAAAAGACCCAGATTGACAAATCCATAGACGTGTTTCCATGGTGATTGCAAATCCCCAGTCAATTTGAGAATGAAGATGAACCATCGTCTACGTCTAGAAGAATATGTGGCAAGGAAATTATGTGTTCATTAAGGCTAATTTGCTTGATTGATTTAAAAGTAAGTTATTTAATTATTATAAAGTATTGTTATTTTGTATTGTCTTTTCCTGTTACCAAATTTTATATAATTACTCACTTTACAGTTTAGCAAGATTTTTTAAAACTACTAAAATTAGCCAGACTAAAATACTTTTTAAAAAACTGAAATAATAAATGTAGCAACATTTTATTTTTATAAGAAATAATGTAGTCGTCTATAAGGAACTGGGATAAGAAAATCATCAGGCCAAGAACATAGAAATGTTTGTTCACTGATAGATCTTATACTTAGTATGTATGTGTTTGAAGAGAAGCAGGAATACAATATTTTCTTTAACTTTTAGAATAAAAACAGTAAATACAAATTTTAGTTCTAAACTCTGTTTTAGGACCCAAAGAGATGCCTGAATGAATTCTCATATAGAGTCAACCTCTATATGCAAAGTTCACACACAGCCTACTTAAATTTAATGCCTTTTCTACTTCAACAAAGCATGCATATCTAAATACAACCAAAAGTTATACTGTGGATATAGGGTTAAACAAGAGATTAGCATGAATTTCTATTTTCTTCATTAGAATTTAAGAGACAGGAGCCTGGTTTATAACACGACTTTAGTGACTTCACAATGCTCTTTGGTTTTCCCTTTTGTCAATCTGGCTTCTCCTTGGAATATCTGAACTGTAAAAATCACTACTTTGGTTCCATTTATGAATAAAGCCATGGCTACCTAAATGCAATGTGATTCTTAACTCACAGTTGTATCATGTGGAAAATCTGAACAAAATGGGAAATTCCTGCTCCTAGTGGGCCATTATTCAGAGCAGTGCAGAGTATGAATATTGTGAATGGTTTTGTTTTAGAAATTGTCTATAGATGGTGGTGGACCATGGGTAACCCAATCCATAGGAAGATAAATTACAGAGACATATTCTGGGATGAAGGAGGTTTAGAAAAACGATGTTCTAAGACCTGCCAGAGTTTCACTTGCCATATAGTTACTTACTACATCTAAAGGTGCATCATCTATCTGTATCCTCTTCTCAAATAAAGAGATAAAATCATTCAAACTGTACAGAAATGCTCTTTAGTCTCTAGCTAAGCACAGAAATATAGAATAAAAGTGCTATATTCTGATGTACATTTTGATAATATCTTCTAAGATTTTGTGAGCGTGGCATTGAAGATATAGAATATAAAACTTCAGTTTATGCACATTTTCAGAAGTTTGCCAGTGCTGAGTTCCATGCTCTATGCGCCTACAAGATGATTCTTAGAGAGCATGCTGTCGTGACATTTGTAAATCACAGGAGCTGTGCGTGACATAGAAGTGTGGGACTTGATTGTGAAAACAGCAGAAAATTGAGAAAAGCACATGAAGTCTCGCTTCGGAATGTTCGGAGGTCTTCAACACAGTGTCTGTATAGAGTACAGAGAAATACCCTGAATAATTACATTGCCTAACTATAGCCATCATCTCAGTTTTCTTAATGCATTTTTATAGGTGATTGGATAAAATGCAATGAAAGAATATTAAGTTAGGAAAGGTAAGTCAAGACTTTGACAACGTGAGGGGCAGTGTATACTGGGCTGCAGGAAGTCATTCAGCTTGCTGTGCTCTTTGACAGGAATGAAGATATCGCACAGAGTGTGGGGTGTTTTCCGAGCTTGTTATGATCTCATGGTTTGTTGAAGTTTATAATGATCTAATCCTTTTTTGCTTTTCATTATTTGTAGTTTTTCAAATTCCGTTAATTAGCTTTGGAAATTTAGGACAACTCCTGCTTCTCATGTGTACACAATATGACAACTATTTTCTTTATATGGTGATTGACTCTTAACTAAGAATTTTACTTAAGAAAGAATGTGCTATTAGCAAACATAAATACCCAAGACCAATGGTAATCTCGTTATCAACTTTTAATATTTAGCTATCAAATTATAAAATGTAAGTTATAATATTAATTGCTTATTATAAAATATGATTTTAAAAGTGAGAGGTGCCGTATGAGAGGGCACAGGTATGAGGCTCAGATCTGTTGTGTAGGTTCTGCCTCCACCTTTACATGACTTATGCCTCCACATCAAGTTACCAGGTTTCTGAGGTGCACTAAGGTTGTTGTAGAATATTACTTGAACTATATAAAGATATATTGCATTTGCTTATGCTGTGGAGTATTACTTTAACTATGTACAGATCTGTTGCACTTGTTTCACCTTGCCTGCCTAAGGCACCTGTTTTGTATAACAAAAAGCTGAATGGCCAATAGCTAGGCAGTAGAGGGATAGGCAGGGCTGGCAGGCATTGAGGATAAGTAGGATGGAGAATCTAGGTGGAGAGAGAAGACAAGGGAGGAGAAGGGGGGATGCCCAGGGCCACCCAGCCAGGCGGCCCCAGACAGCCAGACATGGAGGAATCAGAGAAGTAGGACATACAGAACAAAAGGAAGGTAAAAGCCCTGAGGCAAAATGGAGCTTAAGAGAAACAGGTTAAAATAAGTAAGGCTGGGCATTCATAATTGATAATATGTCTCCTTGCCATGATTTGGGGCTGGCAGTTAGAGGAAGCCAGCTGCACTCACTGGATCCTGTTTCATTTTATACATAGAGCCCTGGAAGTTTAGAAAACATTTTGTACAAAATGGCATTTTTTTTTCGTGGAACAGAGTGGAAGATTCTTGCAAGCTTTTATTTAAAGAAAAGGTATGACCCACAGAATGGCCAGATCCTCTGTTGTGAGGGGCCATAGACTGAACAGATCTCTAGTTCCTGAAATAAGAGGATTTCTACAGAATGCTGGTTTCTTATGAGCTTTTCTTAGAAGTCAGGAAGACCTCTGTGGTTTCAAAATCAGCCAGTACGATCCTGTCTAAAAGAAGTTTAGACTTCTTCTCTCTCATAGAAAAGATGGTGTATTTTCAAACAACTCCAGTGCGTTCATGTTTTTAATAGATCACCCATTGCTGGCAAATGTTTACTAGGGATGGGCTTTTATATTTATAGGCTTTTAAACATGTATACAAATGTCAGGGCTACACAGTTTATTGGAAAATTTAAGGATATGCAGTTTTGCATTGGCAGCCCCTGATGGAAGCCTATGGGGAAGGCTGAGGGCATCACTTTTTCCACAGTAGGACATCCCGTTGCTTTCTCCCCAGGAGTTGCAGCATTACCAGTTAGGGTAGACTAGTAGCACATCATTAGCGAAGCACAAACAAAGAAACTGTTGAGGCTGCACTGGATGCACTCTCCGTAGGACTGAGCACAGCGATGCCATATCATACCATCACGACAGCAGGACAGTGCACAGAAGTGTCTTGGCTAATGTCCTTTATTTGAAAACAAAATATTTATGTTAGTTGTTCATCTTGTCTCATTTCATCTGTCTTTCCAAGTCTAGCAGCAGGTGGTATCAGAAAGATAGATGGTGCAGAGGTGATCAAAAGGGAAATTAAATCTATTGGTTTTTAATCATATTGGAATTAGTCACTGGGCTTTTCAGGTATTGATAGATGGGCTCTCTTTAGATCCGCACCTAAATTACGCACTGACATAGTCCAAGGACAGAAAAATGGCATAGACTTTCTCTTTTACGGTGCTTTGTGAATTTTATGTAAACTTTAACATTACATGAAATTGCTGAGATTTAATTTTGAGACAATGACTTACAGTAACATATTTCAATATTACTGTTATTTTAAAATTTTAAATAAGGATGATTTTGTTAATTAATAAAACTATTTCTTTTGGAACTGGGAGTTCCTTGTCTAAGTTAGCTGGATAATCGTGCTTTCCTCCCTAGTATAGATATAGTTTGCCTTTTGAATCCCTGAGAGAAGTGATTTTTTTTCTCTGCTTTGAGATACTGTTTGTTACATGAGCTATGGTTATAAACGAATCTCTGGTTACTTCTGGGAATTCCTTTATGACCTCAGGGACACCCAGTTACTACATTCTTTGGAAATGATAAACTTTTCCTCTGAGTTTTAGATGTTGACAAAAATCTACAAGACTTTAAAGAATTACGTTTGTGTTTTATCTTGTATGTGTATTCTTACATGTTTGGATGTCCATGGAGGTCAGAATGGGCATAGAATACCCTGGAGCTTGACTTATACACAGAATTAAGCTGCAGAACCTGGGCTCTGGGATCGTTCCTTATGCCCTCTAGAAGAATTCTTAACTGCTGAGCAGTTTGTCCAGCCCCAGCACTCACAGATTTTAGGTCAGCAGAGGTACCCCTTTCAAAGCTTCCTCAGAAGTTTGTTTCTTTGGATAAATATGATGGTTAAATTTTAGGAAAATAAAATTTCAAACTATAACACTTTAGTTAAAATTTGATTACTGATTTCACCTTTAGAGAGATGTCGTTTATTACCCATGAAATAGAAAACGTGACATTGATATTTTTTTTAAAAAAATCTCTCTCAGTGTTAAAGAGAAAGAACATCTACATTCTATGAAGATATTTGCTTTCCTTGGCAGAACAAGGAATAGAAAAACAGAGCACTTATTTTAGTCAAAGCATTTAGTGAACAATATTTGAATTGGAGAACTGGATATAACTGGATACTTACAGCTTTTGAAGGTTCTCTGGTCTTGTGTGTACATATTTAGTATCTATACCTACTGCAGTGTGTAACTTTCAACAGCTATTCTGAGCTGTGGTTTCCTGATCCTTGAAGCTCTGATAAATAAACACATCAAAGATCACATAGCAATGGAATAGCTTAGCATTGTTTCTGGCAGTGATTTCCTCCAATATTCTATCCAGCCCACCCATTCACAGCTGAGTATTTAGTTCTAGTCCCGTCTCTCTCACTAGTACTACTGCTACTAGCAAGAATCTCTGGCCCCACTCTTAGTACCTGATGAGATTTACCAACCATTTTCCTATTCTTGTGTGAAAACATATTACATTCCATAGCTAATTGTTTATTATTTTTAATTCATCTATTCATTTTCCATTCTGGCCACAGTCTCCCCCACAGCCTCCCCTTTCAGCCCCTCCTCCTCTATCCTCACCCCCACTTTGGTTCCCACCCCCATTCCTCTCCTCTTCTTTCTCCATCCTGGAAAGGGTAGGTCTCTCATGAGTACCAATAAAACACCGCATATCAAGTTGCAGTAAGCACCTCCTCATGTATTAAGGCTGGGTCATGAGACCCAGCCTGAGGAGTAGGGTGCCAAAAGCCAATAAAAGAGTCAGAGACAGCCCCGTTCCCTCTGATGAAGTCCCACAAGAAGACTGCATGGCTGTCACATACATGCAAAGGGCCTAGAGAGCCTTCCTATGGTGGCCTTGACCCCTCTGGCTCCTACATTCCGTTTTCCTCCTTCTCCTTAGGATTCCCGAACTCTACCTAATGTTTGGGTATGAGTCTCTGCTGCTGCCTTGATCAGCTGCTGGATGAAGCCTCCCTGATAACAACTGGACGAGGCACCAATCTGATCCTAGTTGATTGCCAATTCAGGCTATCCACTATCGCCATGAGTCTAAACTGGGGTCCTCCTGTGGACCCCTTGGAGATTCCCCTGCCCTAGGCTTCCACCCAATTCAGAAATGTGTTCCCAGCAGTCCCTCTCGGCACTCTCCCCTTCCGTGGTTCCCCAACCTGATAGCTCAGGATCCCATCTTCACTTACTCTCAGATCACTCACAAAACCTCTTCTATTTTCCCTCCCTAGGGAGATCTGAATCTGTAAATTGTTTTCCTGAATATGCTCACATCTGTGAGACTCTGAGTACAGGATAACAGGTAGGTTTGTTTCTATTTTCTCTCTCTCTCTCTCTCTCTCTCTCTCTCTCTCTCTCTCTCTCCCCCCTTCCCTCCCTTCCTTCCTCTTTTTCTTTCTTCTTTCCTTTCTTTTATATATATTATTTTTTGAGACAGGGTGATTTCTCTATATAATGAACTAGGCCGGCCTTGAACCCAGAGGTCTACCTTCCTCTGACTCCTGAGGGCTGGAATTAAAGGTGTACACTACCACCACTTGTCTGTTTTCAGTTTCTTCTTTAGTAATAATAAAAACCGTGACCATGAATTCTTAAGTATTATTCTGTTGAATTTATTCTATCATAGGTTTAATCATTAAAAGTACTAAGTACAACTCTATGGTACACATTTTAGTTAGGCAGGAGGTAGATACTGTTTTATCATAAGTATATCTTCCTTGTCCTGGCAGATATAATGCTATTGAGCAGACAATTTAAATAATGCAGATTAATTTGGAGAGAATATTTTTATAGAGGAATCAGATGTTATTTTCTATGATTCTGATAAATTGATCTGTCATCCTTTGTAGTGGATAGGGTGGGTGAAGAAATCTGCCTACTGTGTTCTTTATGCACAGTGCAAGAAACAGAGGTAGGCCTTCAGATGACTGTTGTAAATGCAGTGTTCTGCCTAGAGTAAGGAGAGATTTTGATTTTCCATTTCACTCATTCAACTTCACATATTTCTGAAATTGAAGAGATCTGCATATTCAAAGGGCTTCCTGTAACATTAACTTGAAGCTGCTGTTCACACGAAGGTCGGAAAATGAGCTGTTCTTTTTCTTGCTTAATGTTGTGGTTGAACAAACGACCTTGCCATGGCCAGGCTCCAAGTCTGCATTAACAAGGGACCATCATGTAGTTTCTGGAGTGTTCCTCAGAGCTGTTAAAAGTCACTGACAGATGCCTCAAACTTTCAAAAGTTCTGAATAAAATTCTGGTTTATGGTATTTCTGACACAACTGTTACCAGTTAAGAAGAAAATGAAAACAGACCTCGGTGGCATTCTGAGTCCACACCATCAATGGTAACATTTGTCTCCGGCTCGGCATTCTCTCATTTGAAGCACCACAGTTGATGAGTGATGGTGGACATGATTGGTGGAAGTAACACTCGGAGAAATTGCTCTTAAAAAAACAACAAACACATCCTGGTCTACAAAGTGAGTCCCAGGATAGCTGGGTCTATGTAGAGAAAACCTGTTTATAAAAGCAAAACAAACGAAGGACAAAAAAAGCCAAACAACAACAACAACCAAAAATAAAAACTTTAAGAAGCTTCTTTGGAAGTCCTAGCAGGGGAGTGTGGCACCTCATTATAGAAGGACCAGGCCTCCTCTATTCAGCAAAGCTTGTCTGATCAGTTGTGCAGCTGAGAGAGCAATGTACATGGAGGGGGGAAGGTGAAGGGGACCCCAACCTAGCCAGCCTCATCAGTCAAGTCAATGCTGGAAATCAATGGGATGCCAGCTGTTACAGCCACTTATGTTTTGTTGCTAGCTCTTAGGAACCAGTTCCTTTTGACTGGGGAGAGACAGAAAGGGAGTGGATCTGAAGGGCAGGGGAGGCAGGGAGGAATGAGGAGATACAGAAGGAGGGAAAACATTAATCAGGACATATTACTGTATGAAAAATCTTTTTCCATTTTTGTTTTGTTTTGTTTGTTTGTTTTTTTTAAAAAGCATTTACGTTTTATACATTGATAACTTCATACAGGTCTTTACTGAAGTTTGGTAATTTAAACTCCTATATTCTCTACTACTCCTGCAGAAATTTTCTTCCCAAATAGTACCCTTCTGTTCAATGTCCTTTGTAAGGACAATCCACTGAGGCTAAGTTTGTTTGCATGAACATTGGTGGGAGTGTTCATTAGAATATGGGTAACTTACTAGTGGCTCCACTACTGAAGAAAAGTGTCCCTCCCCACAGCACCCATTGATTCCCATGCTCCCTGACTGAGTGGGGTGATCACATGAGCCATCATCTCCCCTTGCATGATGAAATTGTGACAGGTCCATTCCTGAGGAGACTGAACACTATGTGTTCTTTCTCATAGGTGAATTCTAGCCCCAAATATTTAGACTAATGTGTTTTGACTAAAACTTTTGTAGCTTATATAATATACAGATTCATGTTTGTGACTTCAAAATTTTGGAGTTTTCATATACTGTCAACTTTTAAGTTTATTTAATGAATATCTTTTTTCATAGGTTTTATTGATCTTTACATTTTTCTCTGCTCCCCTCCCTGCCTCTCCCCTCCCCTTCAACCATACTCCAAGGCTCCCATGCTTCCAATTTACTCAGGAGATCTTGTCTTTTTCTACTTACCATGTAGATTAGATCTTACAAAGGACATTAGAGAGATGTAAGTCTCTCTTAATGTCCTCATTTTTGTCTAAGTTCTCTGGAATTGGGATTTGTAGGCTGGTTTTCTTTGCTTTATGTTTAAAAACCACCTATGAGTGAGTACATGTGATAATAGTCTTTTTGTGTCTGGGTTACCTCACTCAAAATAATGTTTTCTAGCTCCATCCATTTTCCTGCAAAATTCAAGATGTCTTACTTTTTTTCTGCTGTGTAGTACTCTACCCCATTGTGTAAATGTACCACATTTTTCTTATCCATTCTTTGGTCAAGGGGTTGTTACATTGTTTTCAGATTCTGGCTATGATAAACAGTGCTGCTATGAACATAGTTGATCACATGTCTTTGTGGCATGATTGAGCATCCTTTGGATATATACCCAAAAGTGGTATTACTGGGTCTTGAGGAAGGTTGTTTCCTAATTTTCTGAGAAATCACCACACTGACATTCAAAGGTGGTTGAGGAATGGATAGTTATAGTTTTCCTTTGTTATGATAAAAGATAAAATAGATATAAATATTATAATTGTAATTCTTACTTTATAACTGTTTTGTTATATGTAATTTTACTATGTTAAAGTGAAAGCCTTTCTTTTTTGTTTAAACAGAAAAAGGGGAAATGATATAGGATGCCCTTCTGTATTTGTATTGCTTTCATTGGTTGAATAAAGAAACTGCCTTGGCCTTTTGATAGGGCAGAACTTAGATAGGAAGGGAGGACAGAACTGAAATCTGGGAGAAAAAAGGCTGAGACAAGCAGACACCATGAATCTCTGGCCTAAGATGGATGTAAGTTAGAATCTTGTCAGTAAGCCACAGTCAACGGTAGTGATAAACAGATTATTAGAAATGGGTTAAATCAAGATGTGAGAGTTAGACAATAAAAGGCTAGAGCTACTGGGCCAGGAAGTGGTTAAATTAATACAAGTTCTTTGGTTATTTCAGGGTTAAGCTAACTGGGCGGTGGGATGCAGCCCACTCCTCCATACTACACAACGGGACTGTTTCAGCTTACATTCCCACCAGCAATGCAGAAGTGTTCCCTTTGCCCCACAATCTCTCAAGCATACATTGTCATCAGTGTTTTTTTTTTTATTTTGGCCATTCTTACGGGTTTAAGATGGAATCTCAGAATTGTTTTGATTTGCCTTTCCCTGATGACTAAGGATGTTGAACATTTCCTTAAGTGTCTTTCAGCCATTTTAGATTCCTCTGTTGAGAGTTCTCTGTTTAGGTCTGTACTCCATTTATTTTATTGGATTTTGTGTTCATTTGATGACCAATTTCTTGAGTTCTTTTTATGCTTTGGAAATCAGACCTCTGTCTGATGTGGGGTTAGTAAAGATCTTTTCCCGTTCTGTAGGCTGTTGTTTTTTCTTGTGGACCATTTCCTTGCTTTACAGAAGCTTTTCAGTTTCAGGAGGTCCCATTCATTAATTGTTTCTCTTAGTGTCTGTGCTGCTGAGGTTATATTTAGGAAGTGGTCTCCTGTGCCAATGTGTTCAAGTGTACTTCCACCTTTCTCTTCTATAAGGTTCAGTGTGGCTGGCTTTAATCAGTTTCTTCTAATATGCAAATTAGTTAATGAGATGCTAATTTGCAATTTATGTTAGTGATGATATTACACAGGTCTCAAGATTTATAACCACTTTTTATATTTTTCTGTGTCTTTTGTCTTTTTTATTTATGTTTTGAAAGGTATGACTTTTAAGAAGTACTAGAGATTGAACATAGTCCTCATTAATAGACAAGTGTGCCACTCTGAGCTCTGCCTCTAGCTCCATTTACTTTCTATTTCGAAACATGGTTGCATTAAATTTTTTTACAATGGCTACGAAGTTCCTTTGTAATTCCTGTGACAGGACTTCTGATCCTCTGGAGTAGATGAAACTAGAGGACCATGTCACTAGCCCCAGAATTCTTACATATTTTTCTACATAAGATTAACAGGATTAATTGATATGTTTAGCACACTTTACTGAAAGTGCATAGGTATTTTGAATCATTGCCATGGTATTGTTGTTGTCTGCTTCTGCATTTCTTTCACATAATGGTGAGAGGAAAGTGATTATTCATTTTGCAAAAACAGCATATAGAAAATCAATGTTGCATAACACAATGTGGTTATGATTAATGGCTTATTTTGTCAGGAAAGCATCATTCTCATGGTTAAAAATCTAATTAATTCATCGGTAACAGATATCTATTAAATCCAGGATGAGTGTTCACTCGTCACAACATCAGGGGACTGGCTGAGAAAGCCAGAGTGAGGCCCCCTGTCTACAGGCTTTCCATTGTCTAGGGGTGTTGTAGTGACCCTGACTGTGCTTTTG